>JAYEAL010000433.1:0-107607 GCA_036419045.1 Scirpophaga incertulas
ATATACATTCGTATATATAGTAAAGGTATACACTGCACTCACGTACCTGTACTTTACGTTTATTGCATCATTACTTTACATTACAATTATCATTTACATAGTTTTATTTATCTATTATCTAATTGCCTAGGTACGGTTTCTATTTACACTTCTTCTTCTTCATGTGCCATATCCTTCGCGATGTCGGCGACCATCGCACGGAACGATTCCTATCTAACGCCATTCTGCCCAAAGCGACAACGTCATACCCGGTCCACCTTCTTAGATTGTCTGTCCAAGATGTTCTTCTTCTTCCTTTCCCTCTTTTACCCTCATTGTCCCTCTGTTACCACCTTCCTCTATTTACATACATACTAAAAATTATAATATTGTCGACGTTTTATTTTAGCTGTAGGTAGTTAATAGGACTTAATTTGATTGTCATTGTACCGGAAGTGAGTGAATACCGGACGTCACATGATTGAAAATGAGTTTAGTCAAATGAGTGACTGAACGCGTGCGGAATCGTGTTGGTAAGTTACACGAGCATCGGGCATCACTTCTTCTGTAACTAGCGACGAACAAGGGTGACTTATTGGCATGAGACCGACGCAATGAATCCAAAGGAAAGTATTAAGTATTAACCACTTACCGCCGCCGTCATATATAACAATATCAGTTAGAGATAAGACGATCACACCTTCACATTTCGAGGAGTCCAGATGAACCTTGGTCACATCGTCGCTTACCATAAAGATAGATGAGCGCCAAAAGTTTTCCAATTGTTTGTTACAAAAAGTTAATATTGTTTTGCTTTCTTCATAGCGATAAGTAAAAAACGCAAAGTTTGTATGAGTTACCATGTGCATGTACCAAAGTATATGCAATTCTTAATAATCTTATTGATGCCGATATTTTCTTTATGTAGTTTTTACAGTTTTAAGAATTTACTGTCTAATAATTTAAGGTAAGTTATACGAGTAGCTTGATTGTAAATAATGTATGTATGTTTCTTCTTTTTATTTTTATTTATGTTTTGTTTGCCTTACCCTTGTCATTCCGAAATTGGGTTTTGTCACAGACTAAAAAAACAAAATCTAGATGTCCGTATTGTGAATCTAAACCATCTTCAAACCCCTTGGAATACACAAAAAATTCATCAAAATCGGTCCAGCCGTTTAGGAGGAGTTCAATGACTAACACACGTACAGAAGATTTATACGAGTATATATAAAGATTGTCTAAATAACATTATGTAGTAAACCTCCTCTTCTAAGGTGAGATTATTGCATTAAAATGTGTAAACCCAAACTATTTTTTTTTTGTTCCCCTGAGGAAAATGCATTAAATTGCATACCCCGGCTGTGGCGAGCCGGCGGTTATGTGGGGCTCTCCTCCCCAGAAGGGGAGGCCTACCCACTAAAAACCTCAGGGATGGCCTTCCTCAGGCATGTAGGAGCCCCCGGGAACATCAAGCCACTTCCGGGAACCCCCAGCCTCCGCTCCCCTTCCTAGAGGGGAGCCCTCCTCGGGGGAGGCTACACTACCTCCCCCGGTTTCCTCCACCGACGACGCCCCCCGGCCACGGAAGGGGCGTAAGTAAACCCAATCTTAAATGAAATACAGAGAAACTTGTCAGCTAGATCTCGTATATAACTATCGTTAATTTATTTTCGATTTGTACATACAACACGTTTAGCGTAATATGCTAAAATTGTACAATATTTTTATTAAAAAATTGACATAACTTTTTTCTGTTAAGTTTACTATAAATGTCTACAGACAACGATAGCAAAACTCATAATCGAGTCACTATTAAATCGTGTGGTATGAGTGACAGCTTGTAGTTGATTGCCAGTGTACAGCAACGTCCGGACAGATGTGTTAACGCGCGGATTAGCGGAGCGCAGGGCTAAGCCGCGGCGGCGTGATCTCCGACCCACTGGAGGGATTACCCACCAGCTATGGACGTCGTCGGGGCTTTGACGCGTATACTGTCAAGCATCATGTATATACAGATTTTCAAATTATACCCTCTTCCTATCGAAAGTCCAATCTGTCAGCGTGATCGTTTCGACCGACCGTCACACGGACGTAAGATGAAACAATAACACACTGTTCATTGCTTCTCTGAAACTGTTTATTACACTGTTTGACGGCATGATTAATACAATATATATACTCCTTTTTGAACACAAACATTATAAAAATTATTAGGAGGTATAAATTTATTATAAAACTTATAAAGTGGCCTATGTCCTTTTAAGGCTCTGAGCCACGTATGTACCAAATTTAAATTAAATTGGTTCTGTTGTTTTGTCGTGAAATCACGGCAGTCAGCCAGAGGTCCTATCGCATTTATAATGTTACTAGGGATTATATTATTTTAGAAGAAATTTTCGCAAGTGCTTATAGAAAAAAATACTCAATAACGACAAACATAATAAGGAACTCTTTCTATATATTTTTTTGTGAATTTGTCTAAACTAAGCTTAAACTGACGCTATTAGAAGCGTTCACGTTACTCCACAGGAAGACATGAAGATAACATTATTTGATAACACACACGCAGTCCTGACAACTAATTTTATTTCAATGAAAATGTACATTGCAATGACTATTCACTACGCGACAATCATCTAAATAGATTACACCCGAAAGTAGACAAGACATTGTCGGGCTACATTGTTCTCGTCGCCGCGTTCGTCAAAGTTACGTGACGTGGAGTGCCTATTGTTGAACGATAATGGAGAATGGAGAATGCCGCGGTGGCCTGGAGCGTGATGGATTTATTCGCGAAATGAAGTGAGCGGCGGGCGGGGGGAGCGGGGGCGGGCGGGGCTTACCGGCTGAAGCATCCTGAAGGTTTCATTAACCATGAAATTCGCTCCCGCGCGCTCGCCCGGAAATTACTGATGTCAATTTATTTTTCGATGCTGCATTTTCATTAAGGCAATTTTCCCGTTTCTTTGATTTTCTACGGCGACTGCGCCTTTTGTGTTTTAAGTAGCTGAGTGAGTTGTTAGCTGATTGTGTAGACTTTATGTCGTCATTCTCGTAATTGTTTATATTATACGTATTATATATACATATTATTCGTTTAAGACTACTACAAAATAATAAGTATCGAGTTAATTCTGATATGTGGACCAATCACAAGTGTATACAACATTCAATTAGAAACAAGTATCATGTAAATTACTATATATATAATATATACTATATTAAATGGTAAATCCTGGTGAACGAGCGTTGTATGCTTTCCAAACGTGAAGAATCGGTGCTATAAAAAGGATTTCATACTACACTTGAGAATTCGAGTTGGCTGCGGACGAATGATGTATAAAGTAATTTTTGAGTCAATAAGAGCCTAAAGTCCTTAGTGTTGCGCTTCAAAAACCCCAGAATTTGGGCTGCGATTTTTCGTCAATCACTTAAAAATTAACTTCGTCGCAATTTTCGCTCCGTCCAGGGTATAAGACGAAGTGAGACAGATTTTTTTTCCCGGTCTACATGTATTTAATTTGGAAACATTTAAAAATATTTAAATACATCCTATTTATATTATACCATTGTATGACTTGGTTTAAATCATCTTGAATGACCTTTGCCTGTAGACACTACGCGACAAATTTTGAGGTCGTCAGCAGAAAAATCTACAATATTTAATTTTGTTAGTCAGACTTCAATAATGAACTCTGGAAACAGTATCGAACCCAAATGCGACCCTTGTGGTACCCCAGATACGGCGAAATAAAATTCTGAACAATATCCATCAAATAAAACTTATTGGGAGCCCTTCTCCAACTATGATTTGAACCATTCCAGCATAGAACCAAAGATTCCTATTTGTTTGAGTTTAGACACTAGAATCGGATGGCTAACTTTGTCAAAAGCGCTAGAAAAAACCGTGTAGATAGCATCTACTTGTAAGCCCTTATTAACTAGTTCGGAAAGATCAGATACAAAGGAAGCCAAGTTAGTTTCTAACTTGTATTGAACGCAAGGTTATTACCTACATATAAAATTAATGAGTTAATTTAATTTTAAGGAATAATATCGACATAAAACGCACGAACAATCAATTTCCTATTTATTCAATTCTGTTAAAATGTAAATAGTATACCTGTATTCAATGAAAGTTGCGGCAAGAAAATAATCTTGTCGGCACGATTGACGCAAGAATCAAGTGATTTGATTACTGCACAACGAAAATGACACGGATTCTATTCCCGCAAAGTAAAGAAATTTATTAAATTTTTAGTGTAAGAGAATCAGAATTAAAAGTATGAATGTGAGTCGACATTATTTTAAAAATATGTGAAACGCAATTCCCGTAACAACTTTAAGTGTGTTTTATGTGTAATGTCGATTAAATTTAAATTAATATAAAATTATTATATTACCATTATTATTATATTATCAGTTAAAAGATAAACTTTTATTTGAGTAAGAAAAAAGAAAGAGAAAATTTAAACTTAAGAAGTGTAATTCATTGTACCATAAACTCATAAAGCTACTTCTAAAAAATGGTGCGTACTCTACATCCGCCCTAGCCGCTAGCCGCCCGCCCTGTCACCGCGCCGCCGCATTCCGAGGGCTCGCTTATTGAAATACCTCCAGCACAATTACACGTATATACAGCCCCCTCGCACGATGTCACAAGCAGCGTGTGTAAAAATAAATAGAACATGTTATTGTCGGAATTATTTTTTCTTTCTCTGAAGCACAGTTCGTTTGTCCCTGAAATTGATGAAGACGCATCGAAAATTACCGTTCATTATGTGTTCTTTTTGTAATTTTAAATTTGTATCCTACAGAGAAATTAACATTTTTATAATAAACTAACAGGTGCCCGTGACTTCGTCTGCACAGGTTAGTATTTCGAGTAGCTTACGAGTATATTAAAATTACGACATGAATTATTTTTTGGGACGCGTTGAAAAATATAACAGCCCGACGATATAAACATTTCCATCGTTCATTATATATGTGTAACTCTAGCAGTTTTGCCGCGCACGCCAGAAAAGTTCGCAGAGGGTAGAGTTTTTCCTACTTACTTGACACTTATCATCATATTTTTGTCAATTTATACAATATCTTTATAACTTGCAGCTTATATGTTATTTTGATGTATAAGCTATATTATTGTAAAGTTTCAATAAAATCCATTTAGTAGTTTTTATGTGAAAAAAAAACAAACATCTATCTTTACTTTACAAATTTTCGCGATTTTATATTAGTAGGAATTGAATCGGTCATTTCAAAAACCACTTAAGTCACCATTTTTTACAACATGCTTTTTTTGTTGAAAATGGTTCCTCAAAGGTAGATGCGTTTTCTGGGTGAAAATAACTTAAGTAAATACATTCCTTCCTATTTTAAAAATACCACGTGAAAGACGGTAATTGCATAAACAACATTAGTCAGTGACTTAAGGGGTTTTTGCATGCATCACTAGATGGCAGGAGTAGTTTTATTTACTGAGTTTTAAACGACATTTTAAATTTGCTTTGTTTTGATTGGTTCAACAATATTACAATTTTTGTAAACCACTATTTTGTTAAACAAAAAACAACACATTTTTTTTAAACATGTTTGTCAACTGAATCTTATGGAAAAAAGTCTGAAAGGACCAGAAAAAATCATTTGCACCTTACGACATACATGAGTTTTCAGTATGAGGAATATATTGATGGATGTTAAACATTCATTCTCATTATTAAGGAAAGTAACAACTTCTGTTTCACTTCCATCAACCAAAGCCTATGATATGAAAGTGCCCACCAATAAAAAAAAGACGATTTAAAACAAGTTCAAGATAAGCATTTTGGAAGAGCATATGCCATTTTATAACAACCATTTTTTAGTTGGCCAACTGCAATTGTTGAAGATAATCCAGATGAAAATGACGGAGAATAGGACTATGTACCATAAAAATATTAAACATGACAAATTAATACATGTAAGATGTTAATAAGAATATTTCTGAGTGTAATTCTTAATTATAAGCAATAAAAAATATGATTACTACGATGTTTTGGTTAATTATATACTACTAAACCTTTTTCTCGCTAAAACAACATAAGTCAAGAAATGTTTTTCAGGTTTTTTCATTGTTTCTATTAATAACCTGTAAAGTCTACACGCTGTTTAAATATCTACCACTCAAATATTAAATTAATATAAAAAAAGTCGTTTAAAATTCATTTGTTTGTGTATGAAACAGTTTTTATTGATTTCTGAAAAAATTATAATTTTGTGACAGGTTTTTGGATTAGGATTAGTTTTTGAAATGACCGATTCAATTAAAAAAACCGTTTTATCAGTAACAACCAACCAGCCAGTCTTTTAATATACTGTGTTTGTCAATTTGTATTACTTGTTATTTTTATTGTTAAGTTTAGTCAGTACTCGGCGTATGTCGCAAATGTAGATCAAGCAGATAGTTGCAGACCGTATTTTATTAAATACAGCATACTTACTTTACCCAGCCTGTATATTTTGGAAATGTATAAGTTTGCACGGAAATATAAACAATTTTACACAAAGCGTGAAGACATACATTGTAAATACTCATTGCGATATAAAAATAAATTGATGGTGCCAACTTCACGAATGAAAATGAGTTCCTCGAGTAGGTACCCTCAGCTCTTCTATAAAGATATATAATAAATTGCCTAATATATTAATAAATTAAACCAGTGATACAATATTTATAAATAAATTGAAAAATTAATTAGTAAGTGCTATTACAATATTAATGAATATTTTAACGATAATACATACTTTCATTATTCAAAATAATAATGTTTATTAATTTAAAATATTAATACTCAATGAAAACTGAATTTAATTATAATAATTAATTGTAATATTAGTTTAATTATGTAAATTTTAATATGAATTTAATTATTTTAATTGTAATTTTGCTTTAAGTGAATAATATTATATACTTCCTCCCTCTTACCCTTATATTGCGTGCCCGACAGGGTCCATAACATTGGTCTTTAATTGGTATTTGTGTAACATCTATGTATTACATTATGGTTTGGCAATAAATGATTGAATATGATTGAATATGAATATTTATTTATTTATTTATTTATTAAACTTTATGCAAATAAAAATTACATAGGCGGGCTTAATACCTAAGGTATTCTCTACCAGCCAACCTTTGGGTGGTGTGGAGATGTGGTGTAGGTGCATCGAGATTTTGATAGGTCTATACTTAAATATGAAGGTATCTGTATGAATAAATGCTGCAGGATACATATTATTATAAACTAATATATAATACAATTATATACATATATTTAATAAACTATGTAGTAACATATATATACAAGTATAAATATATATTATATAAATATAAATAACAATATATAAACTATGTAAATATTAATTATTTAATATCTGCCAATTCCTTTACAACATCCTTGCAAGATCAAGCTTGTGCCATAATATCCGAGAAATGTTTACGGACCTTTCGTTTAAATGAGGCCCGATTGGTGCCATCCTGATTTCATAAGGGAGAGAGTTCCACAGAAGTATGGACTGAATTTGAAAAGAAGAGTGGACAGAGTGAGAAGTGTGCTGAGGACAGCTAAGAAGAAGATTGTTAGTCGACCGTAAGGTTTTGGAGTGAGTAGAACATAGATATTGGAAATGAGATAATAAATAAAGAGGGAGAACAGGAACAGTTAAGCAGAGCGTAGAGAGTAGTGAGAGCACGCACGTTTCTTCTCAACCGGATGGTAACCATTTCAGCTCTGTCTGTAGGCGGAAACGTGGTCATATTTACGGAGACAATATATTAAATCTAATGCCATAATTCAAAAGCCGATCAAGTTTATTCAGCTAGTCTGAATTCAATATGTATTTGTACATGTCATATTTGCCTTTTATATATTGTTTTTTTAAATTTATTGGTGTGAAGTTTGTAATACGGTCTATAATGTTCTTGTAATTCTTGCTGTGTTGTTTTCGTGCCTGATGTCACTACTGTGCCAAGCAGAATACCAGTGCAGCAGCCATGCCTGCTGCTTATACTGAGCTTGCCACAGTCACGGTATCATGCAGCGGTACATATCACTGTTATAATGTTTTGTTTTGTTTTGTTTTGTTGTTCGTGTGTTTCGGAAGTCGCGTTGTGTGGTCCATCAATAAATGTATTTCTTTCTATTTCTATAATTTCTATAACCACAGATATTATGAAGCTATGCTTACAACGCACCTATGCTCCATATAAAACAAAAGCGGTTATCTGTCAATATAAATTTAAATCCGTACAGACACCGGAACACATTCAGTATTCCCCAATCGATATCGAGCGTCAATTGCGCGTGGATTGCGCCCCTGGGAGCAGTTCGCCGGGCGCGGGCTGTCCCGGGACCACTTGGCGACTGAGTTGCTAACTGAAACTTAAGTGTTCAGACATTCTCTGAGCGCGATCGCCTCATTAGCCGACGAAACGACATGATGCCGACGGGCACGAAACCCTGTGATATGCATTATTGGAATGTATCTTGCAACTGATAATGTTAACCTTATCAAATAAAAATATATTAATCTTATTACCAGTATTAAGTGTTTTTGTATCGACAAGTATTAAATTGATATCGACCAAAATTAGCCAGTCAGTCTATTTAAAAAAATTGTCGATAAGAATAATAATACAAATTTGTTTGTGATTTTTTTAAATGTTTAAAAATAAAATATAAACAAATTCTTCAATTAAACAATAATAAATTAAAATATAATTTAGGACTGAGTCAGAAAATCTCAAATTATTAAAATGCAAAAATGAACGGAAGTAATTTTCATATTATTCTTGTGTTCTTTTAATGTAAATCCAAAATCTTTTCTAATATTATAAATGTAAAAATAATTCTGTTTGTCTGTTACGTATGGACATTTAGACATAATTTGGGACCCGGAAAAGGACACACGGTAATTTTTACCGAGAAATATTTTTCCCGCGATAAAATAATTACCGCAATAAAAAAAAATCCGCAATAAATCACAGATAATTTAATTTGAGGATAGTTTGAAACCTGAAGAAGGTCATAAGGTCATTTTTACCGTGTGATAATGTAAATATCAATTTACGTTGCATGTGACAAGTAAATTTAAATAGGCTTTCAGACTATGAATCAAATAAAATCAATCTCTATTTTTACGATTTCAATCTTTTTTTTATTTTGAAAAAGCTCAGCATTGCTTCGCAATAATTACTTTATAATTACTTCGAGTTGGTCGAGATCCGCTCGTGATTTCAATGATAGATTATTTAGTCTAAAATTGCCCATTACAAATGTAGCTAGCTTTTTATTACATGCTAGTGTTTATAAATTTGAATCAAGCAGTGGATGAAAAGCTCAAACATTGCATATAAGTTAAGCAAATAGTTGAAATGTTTCTACAATCATTCACGTGGCAAATCAGTAGCAAAGTAACCGAGGCGGTTCGAACCGGAAGGCCTACTGACTAAACTCAGCCTGAGCCGTTGGTCCTAATGTCGTGACGTGGCTTGACGTGACATGACGTGACTTGATTCTTGCACCCCAGGAGAGGCGCAGTCGGCGCTGCCCTATAAAACAGAGCATATGCGCTAGAAGAAGCACAGTATATCCAAATGGCTCCGGCCTATGTTGATTGAAACCTAACGGAAAGCTGCCGAGAGGGGAAAGGCAAGGCTACATTTCAGACGCCGTCACAAGCAGGTCTTGAAAGACCTACGTTAATTTATTAGGACATGCTAAGGACGTGTTGCGGTCTGCGAAGTCATTGTAAATTTTGATTAAACATATTCGTTGAAGACGATTTTGAACTGTAATTCTCTGACTCGCGGATCTACGGGTTAGGGTGCTCGTCTCGCGGCTCGGAAGAACTGCACAGAGCATGACCTAAAGTGCTGTTGAATCGTGGAAAGCTTGAAGTCCCTGTGGAGATCGCAATTACGAATATAATATGGGGCATCTGCTATTCGGTGTAAAAGTTTGCTCTGAACGGCCTGGATGGGGTGCAGAATTTGTGGCTCGGTATGTGCAAATATAGGGCATAAGTTGGATAAGACTAGTCAAATGCTTAACTTGTAAGAAAACGCGTACCCTGCGTGTTCTTCAGGGACATGGTAATAAACCTACCTAACATACTGTTACGACGGGCTATATAGACTTGGCATTTAGCGTCACCCTAGAAACATGCGCCCGAAAACTGAGCTGCTTGTCAAGGGTAACGCCGAAGTACTTTGCAGTACATTGCCATGGATTGAGTTTCGCTTGGAAGTGGAGGGTGGGGATGCCGCGCGGAACTGGATCGCATATTCAGTTAGGATCCAACATAACCGCGGAGCTTTTCTCCGGGTTAACCTTAATCCGCCACAAATGAAACTAGTCGGACAAGTCGTTAATTGAACTCTGCAATTCGGACACTATATGACTGTTGATACGACCCTTGTAGTAAGGGGCCGTGTATATATGACCTGTTGTAAATTATAACGCTTTATGTCAGTATCAGTCAGTTCATTGATGGACCTAATAGATGGCGCTAGCTACCGAAGATTTGATATAATTTTAGTTCTATGAATCTGCCAATTGGGTGATAGCAATGTAATTAGTTTATTAGAAAAACTTCGACAAATAAATATTAAATGTTGTTTCTTTGTCTTACAGGTATTTTTTGTAAAAATAAGGTAGTGTAACTTGTTTATCTAAATGTGAATGTTAACTAAGATAAACTATCTTACAAAGGTATTACTTGATAATAGACAGCATAAAAATCTTACTACAATATAACAGGTAACAATTTTAATGGCATGGCTGATGTTCAGACTTAGATGTCGGTAGCTGTGAGTTTTTGCAAGCACACCAGCGGCAGTGGAGGATCACAGCCGCCGCTAACGAGCGCCAGCAAATGGTGGCCCGCTGCCATGCATCATTACCAACTTTGGGATGCTTTGAAATGTACGCGAAGTGCGAACCGTGACACTGAGACAAAAAATCGCATTAGGATACAAACATATCATAAAACGTTTAGCTCTGTTACTCGAAAGTAGTTTTAAGTTATAATTAATACAAGTTGCAAATGCTATAAATGCTTGATTGATTTTGGGGCAATGAAGACAAGTAATGGCACTCCCACATCCCGGATTAACTCTTGTCGGAGTGACCTAATTAAAATTAAAGCCGTAACTAATTTTATTCAGACATTTATCAACAGCGTTTTTTGTAATAAATGCTATAATTTTAAATATACTATATTTAATGTCGCTATTTTTTATTGTTGTCGAGCCTATTTTTTTTATTTCATGGCACATTCAATTACTCGTATGCATGACAAGTAACATTAGTTTATTGTTTTCTAATACAATTCTAATATAAGTACATATCAGCATAAGTACCAGAGCACTCTCCATTGTATTTTTAATTAATAAATAAATATTGGTACTAGATGTAGGCCGTGTTTAACTGATGAAAGAACACAACGAAAGTTTTAGCTTTACGGCCTACAGGATATTATTAATAAGTTAAGTTGTCAATCCAAATTTTACATTCAAACGCTGTGCGTGTTGCGGTTGAAATGGTGGTAGAGCTTGACACAGTGTCTACACAGTGTCAGCTACTGAGCGTCCTAATATGGAAATGTAGGCAAAGGACAAAAAGTATCAAGTTCAATTAATCAGAGCAGTCACATCGGGGATATAACAGGCGCAGGACGTCCCCGTGTGATTTAGGGCCGCGCTGGTGCTTGAGGATAATGAGGTGTGTACCGGAACCGTGGCCGTGGCCCTGCGGCTGCGGCGCACGTGTTTCGGCCCTTTATTTTTGAATCATTCGTTTGGCGTCGAGCGTCATCTGCGCTCGAATCGATTGATTTACGTTTCACTTTCGACAATCGTTGCTATATTCATAAACAACTTATTGCCATCCCTTACTCACCTTATTCAAATGTCATAGAAGTTCTCCACTGCATTTACCTAACATTTCACATCGTGTTCACTCTACAGTGTTTGTCTAATGTTTGTCTGTCGTATCGTCAGTGTTTCGCTTTGATGAAAATTGATGATCAAGTTGTCAGCCAGAGAAATATTAAGTATGTTCTAAAGAGAGTATTCTCATCACGGTAGGCAGCGGCTTAGCTGTTTCCACTCCTGGAATTCCTTAAGTCCATGAGCAGCGGTTAACGCTTCACATCAGGTGTGCTGCTGCTCGTCTGCCACGTACGGCAATAAAAAAAAATATATTTCAATTGATATTGCTCAAGCATTTTGGTATATTTCTTCATATACATATTTTACTGACGAAGGTCGATCTGTTCAGTGACTGCTCAACAAGTACTCGACGTCAAACAACACTACAAAACAAAATAAGCTCCCGTTCTCGGATTTCAGTCGAGCCGCGGACACGCTCATTATGAGCTAGATGTGCCTAATGACATTTTTTATAAAATTAAATGAGTGTTAAGGCGGTAGCGTCCTATACGGCGGCGATCAATGGGATGTGACAGCTACAAGCTATTAGCCACATAATATTGGCGTGTCGCTTTATGAGATTCTGTGTGACGCGAGCTCGTGGGAACATATGGTTTTAGTTACGCAATATTTTGTCTACAGATAACAAGTAAGAAATTCGGGAATCGAATCGCTATCGGAGCAGTTTTTGATAAAATCCCGTGCACTCGTATTAATTTTTATCAATATTTTTCCAAACACTTTATAATTATAACTACAAAGGTTGGTGTAGTCCTTTGTAGCCTGAAAGAGTTATCTGTGTAGCTTTACCAACATGTAAATAGGCTTGCTGGTTTTGTAATATGTATTATTAGTGTAAATATTATTTGTCTTATTGTATCATGGATATTGTATTCATGTGTAATAAAATCACATAATCGCATCACCTGCTCAAAATTTGTATAATCCAAATAAAAATAGCTCATTACAAGCTTTTATTTACTTTCACCTGTCCCGTTGTCTGTCTGTAATCAAATCTTGCAACTTAAATTTGATCCACTTCCCGATTTCCGATTGAGCTGAAATTTGGTATACACGTTTAGTTCGGATGACAATGCATGATTAACTGACGTCTTTCTAAATCCAACATGGCAGCGTATCCAATATGGCGGACCAATTATTTTTAATGCACTCCTACAATATGGGTATCAAATGAAAGGGTTTACTAAGCTTGGTTTTTTAGTCGGAAAATAAATTAAAAGTAAAAAAATTCTTTTTTAAAAACAAGCTTTTATTAAATGCGCTAAAAAGAACAAAATAAACTTTTAATACATATAAAAGCTTGTCGTTAAAAATATTCTATAAGTAAGTAAATCCCGCGACAAGCTTTTATATGTATTAAAAGTTTATTTTGTTCTTTTTAGCACATTTAATAAAAGCTTGTTATTAAAAAAGAATTTTTTTACTTTTAATTTTTTTTAACAGGGATTGAATACAGTACCATTTTTTTTCTATTCTTGGATATTTAATCATTATATGTTTGAAACACCAAAGTGCTTCCATTCTCATATACACTCAGAAAATATTCTGACACGAATAAATTGATATTGATGATATTGCATCGTCAACATGTTGACGGAAATTCATAAAATAACATATACTTAAATTTAACAAAATCATTTATTCAACGAAATGTTAACTTCGCCACGATGTTCATTTTTTTAATACCTTTTAGTGTAAGAGTACAAGTTTGAAATTGTCAACCCGTGATCAATCGACGTAAACAAATATATTCATTTAGACGTTATGGAGTCGTTAAAAAATCGAAAGAGTAAAATTAATTTTTGTAATTTCTCACACGTATATTTTTTAAAAATGAAAATAGTAAAATAAAGCATACTACTTTAACAAGAACGCAATTTCAGTTACACTATTTACCACGCGTTAGTTTCGGATGAAGCACCTACAACAAACAAGGCGTCTGTGTAGTTTTTGAATGCAGAAGTCTTATTAATTTTTATGCATAAAATTAATAATAATGTAATATGAAACTAATGTAATTTTGAAAAAATTCTGAATATCTTGGTAATTAATAATTGGTGCGAAAAATAGAGAGCGGTCTTAGTCTCGGCAAAAATCAAATTAAATTAAGGGTTAATTAAATCTATATATTCACTTAACATCAAATATATAAGCCATCGCCACAGGGTCTAATTGGCTTTTATTAGGTTCCTGGTGCATTTATATGACTTACTAGCTTTTGCCCGCGACTTCGTTCGCGTGGACTTCAGGTTCATCCCGTCTAGTCTAGTAATAAGTAAGAAATACGGTAACTAAGCACTGCAGAGCCCTAATCATAGGCCTATAGGTAGCTACTGCAGTATGCTCCTATAAACTACATTTAACGATCTTTTTCCTAATGTGTTTTTTTTACGACCTCACATTAGAAACCTCAAAAATTGTAGCCTATGTGTTATTCTGATGTATAAGCTATATTGTGGTAAAGTTTCATTCAAATCCATTCCGTAGTTTTTACGTGAAAGAGTAACAAACATCCATACTTACAAACTTTCACCTTTATAATAGTAAGTAGGATGCAAATTATGACTTAACTAAATAGTTCTAATTATTAAACAAAATAATGGGTAAAGTGAAGATAATTGACAGTCGCACTAAATAAGCTGCGACATTTAACGATTATCCGGTGGCAGTTTGACACGTATTTGTGAGTAGAGGTGTGGGCATTACAACCCCCTTGGGCCCGTGCCTCGAAGGGCTCCCACGCTCCGCGCATACCATTGTGCAACGACAAAAAAGATTTTGCCGCTCCGCGCTCGCCGAAACACCGCAAAGGATAAAATATCGGTTTAAGATAAGAAACACTCCCGAAAGCTTGTCAGGTACCTCGCAATCAAATCGCCAGTATATAATTGTTTACTTCGTGTGGTGCATTGGTAATTTAAAGGCACATATGATCAATGCTTTAATAATGCTGGAATACTACTCAACCACATTTTTACTGCTTTCAACAGGATGAGGTACGTCTCTCCAAAGCTTTGGTTGCATTAATCCCATACATTATAGTATCACCGCGGAAACAATTTGTGTTATTGAATGTCATTTGTCTAAGTGGATTCGAAAAACCTTAACAATGTCATTAGCAGTCTGTTGAACGCAACGGGCGTACCTCAGGGAGCGATATTGGGACTATTCCTATTCTTAATATACATTAACGATCTTCCATACTTCACAAAAAGCTTGTGCGATAAAATATTATTTGCAGATGTTACTTCATTAATATTTATGGTTTAACATTAACTTAGATAAAACTAAATGTATATTTCTTTTAAAAAAAATTTGTTTAGGACGGAGAAAATTTAAGAGAGCTTTATACTATTTTAATAATTTCATATACTAAAACTGACATTAGTTGTATAACTCATATATAATAGAATTGATTTTAATTAAAAAAATGTCTTGTAGTTATAATCAATGGAATGAATTCAACTTACGTATTTGAGTTTCAGCTTATACGTTATGCGAGATAAACCCAAAAATACGCTTTGTTCAAACATGCCAGTGCCCAAACTGATCCGCCATGTTGTTATTTTACAGCCGATAGACAGCTATTTGGCAAGAACATGGTTCACATTTTTCTTTCTCTATAAAATACTAGGGGACCCGCCAGACTGTCAAAAAGATTTGTAAAGTGGCAGTTTTTTGTTTCTACTTATTTTATAGTCACGGCAAAAAATTCTCCTGTACAGAACCGTCACTCCTGTACAGAACGAATAATAATAATTAATTGCAAGAAAGGTCCAAATGAACTATTACATTTTGTGGCTATTCAATTTTAGAACGTGACATTAAATCCTCCAACGATGCATTCTGTGCTCCAACGCACACACGCACACAGTTTTGGTAGATATGATTGAATTTCAACTTTATATAGCGTTATTAAAACGTAAATTGCCTCTTTGATGTTAGTATCACACCTACATTGTTTAGACAACAGGGAGTGCTTGCAATATGAACTTTATACAATAACAATAAAGCTCAAATTGCCTGTACGTTTTGGTTAGAAAACGATGGTATGGAAAAAAGGGCTGTTTTTAGGGATTTTCCGATTATTCTTCATATTTTTCTTCTTCTTCGTAAAAACCATTCTTGAACTTCAACGAACATTTTATAAAAAGAATTAGCCAAATTGGTTATTGAGTTATGGACTTACCAACACATTTTGCGATTCATTTTTATATATAAGAAGATTAGTCGGCTCAGACATACTTGATCGTTGATTCGTTAAGACATCCCTAAAGATTTGGTATATTTGCAATTCCAACGTTCATTCTTCGCATCGCGTGAGCACTAGACACGCATCGCTGACACATGTTAGTGACATACCATTGTCTGGTTCCCTCCGAACTATGCCAATATTACACATTTTACAGAATTTTAATTAGCAATTTGTTATCTAGAGTTTTTTGTAACTAAACTGTCCCTTATATTTCAATTAAATTAGCTGACACGATGAATTTCGTACAAACAAATATTTAGAGAATAGATATGAACTGTCAATTGCGCAAGACAGTGGAATTCAAAAATATTTTTTATAGAAATTCTTCGTCTATTTTTCTAAAATTTTAATAGTTACTCTGCTACGCTTGATGGAGAACAATCCTATGGTGGATTTTGTTTTATGTATATCGAGATATTTTTTTATTTGTAAACTAAATTAATTGCTGTTATCTATTGAATGCCATTACGTCTACACATAGCTAGCCTTTATTTTGTGCTAACAGTTTTATTTTAAAACTAGCGGACCCGACAGACTTCGTTCTGTCAAAAAGATTTGTACAGTGGCAGTTTTTTGTTCCTAATTATTTTATAGATAATGTCGCATAGCCAACGAAATCGCAAAAAAGTCTAAATGACCTATTACATTTTGTGGCTATTCAATTTTGGAACGTGACATTAAATCCTCCAACGATGTATTCTGTGCTCCAACGCACGCACGCACACTGTTTTGATAGATATGATTGAATTTCAACTATATGTAGCGTTAATAAAGCGCAAATTGATTCTTTGATGTTAGGAACACCTTCATTGCTTAGACAACAGTGAGTGCTTGCAATATGAACTTTATACAATAACAATAAGCTCAATTCGACTGTACGTTTTAGTTAGAAAACGTTTGCATGGGAAAAAAAGGGCTGTTTTTAGGGTATTTCCGATAATTATTCGAATTTTCCTCATTGTAAAAATCCTCCTTGAACTTCAACGAACATTAACAAAAAAGAATTGGCCAAATTGGTCCAGGCGTTGTTGAGTTATGAGCTTACCAACACATTTTGCGATTCATTTTTATATATAAGATAACGTCGCCCTACAGTAGCACAGAAATCTCACATGCACAAACACCCAGACCGGAACAAATTTTTGTACATCATACAAAATATCTGTCCCGTGCGGGAATTGAACCCGCGACCCGTTGCGTAGAAGCCGTTACTCGACCACTGCGTTAAACGTGTCGTCAATTTGACTAGGATTTTATTTGAAAACTTTTACTTTCATGTTAAAGTCTGTTAGGCATTGTATTTTAAGTCACATTGGTTTGTCACATGTCTATTCCACAATACAAGTATTTATATATCATCTGTGATGTCAAAATAAATGCAATGGATCAGTCGTTCTATTGTAACCAGTAAAGTGTTTATGTGTTCCCAGGGCGGCGATTTATCGCCCAATACCCCAAGGCGGGCGACGATTACGCGATTAGTATTCCGACCGCCGCCGCCCGCACAACTAAAAGACGTCACAAATTATCAACTTATATCACTCACTGCACAATCATTATATAAAAATAATAATAAGTCTTTATAACAACCACCGAGTTACATGACCCAACAACATTTCAAAACTATGTTGATATTGCATAAAAATGGGCGTTCAAATCAGGTACCAGCGAACTCAAACTAGACGAAAGCCTGTATCTTGAGTCCCGCAGGTGCTCACAATACTATGATTATGTATGTGCACTAATACTTCTAATTATATGTACAATAACTTTCTAAGTTGGACGACATATAATAACCCCAGTCAACTCCATTACTTAACAATTCTTTAATTTATGGTTATCATTTCTATATATTTTTACTAGCTGACCCGTTCCCACTTCGTTGGGCATTACATTAATAACCCTTTTTTAGTACAGAGTGTTATATTTTTTTCTAACTGTAGTATAAAAAAAATACTTTTTGTAACTTAAATATAAAAATTAGACATATGCTGTCGTTGACTTTTTTGTAGGCATTTTTAAGCTCCACATCTTTTCTCTAGAACTCAAAAATATATCTATAATAGTTAAGGCAGCGTTCATAAGAAACGCTTTCATTCGACCGTTTTTTCTCCGATTCACTTTGCAAAACAGACTACCATGTAAAAGCCTTATTATTTTTCGTTTTTTTTTATATAACCTATGACACTCGGCAATAGTGTGGCTTTCTATTGATGAAAGAATTTTTAAAATCGGTTCAGCAGATCCCGAGGTTACCCTTACAATTTAACAAATATACAAACACACAAACTTTACTTCTTTATAATATTAGTATAGATAATGTTTTGTGGATCTATTTGTGTGTGTGTGTGAGGGTGTGTGGTGTGTGTGTGTGTTGAATTATGTGAATAGGTATATAAGACAGTATAACTAACCGAGAGTGTGTGTGGTGTGTACGTATATAATAAATAAATAAATGAAGCAAATAAATGAAACAGGAGTGCATACAGTTGTGTGGGGTATCAGAGATTTATATTGAAGTAGAGGGCATTAAGTTTTCTGTTTCATCATAAGTGAGAGAGTATAGCCAGCCCATAATAACCCTCTTACATTTGACAAGAGAGACCTCTACTATGTCAGTTACTGTATTAACCTTGTTGTATACGCAAGGAAGTGAGTATCTGGGACAGCGTCTAGCAATTCCAGATTTTGCTATGGGTAAAGGTATCCTAAAGACGCGTTTACTCTTTATGAGTGCGTAATCTGTTCGATGTTTTAGAGTTATGTGCGTTTTTAAAATGGCACTCAATATGAACAGTTGACGAACACGCAGGACCCTGCACTCTTTATATAGGTTATTCGTCGGGTAACGGAAAGGTTTTCTTAAACCTTTCCGTTACCCGACGAATATGTAATGTAAAATATCGATCAAGGCTAATTTTATACAAAAATGATAATTAACTTGAATTCATTTTGCTGAAAATCATAAATGTCGCGACTCTTTCTTTTAAATATTATGAATCTTACAAACGAAGATGTGATGTATACGTTGCGAAACAAAAAAGATACCAGCCTAAAGAAATAAATTGTTAACTTTTATAAATCAGTTACAGCTTCAACACTAATGAATTTACGAAAACAGTAGTTATTCTTTCTGGAATCTACACTAATGTTATAAAGAGGAACGATTTGTACTTTGTATGTAACGAATAAACTCAAAAGTACCTACTGGACCGATTTTAATCATTCTTTTTTCATTAGAAAACTACATTATCACTGTGTAACATAGGCTATATTTAGTACTAGGTTACTATAGAAATCTTTAGAAATTCTTATTAAAACCAACCGAAGGTGTAAAATAATTAACCATAAAATGTCTTTCATTGCATACGCTGCGAAGAGTATTAATGATAAGACAAATAAATGTTCCACAATATTATAGAAAACTAGCTTTTGCCCGCGACTTCGTTCGCGTGGACTTCAGGTTCGTCCCGTCTAGTCTAGTAATAAGTAAGAAATACGGTAACTAAGCACTGCAGAGCCCTAATCATAGGCCTATAGGTAGCTACTGCAGTATGCTCCTATAAACTACATTTAACGATCTTTTTCCTTTTGTGGGTTATTCCTAAGAGATAAACATATACCATCACGGACTTTTTTGTAGACCTTTTTAAGTTGTACAATACTGTAGTAAATTGTTTTGATCTATCTTGTAGGATTCAGTCAGCGTTTGCAATGTAAGCGCAAAAATGTGTTTTTTTTACGACCTCATAGAAACCTCAAAAATTGTAGCCTATGTGTTATTCTGATGTATAAGCTATATTGTGGTAAAGTTTCATTCAAATCCATTCAGTAGTTTTTACGTGAAAGAGCAACAAACATCCATACTTACAAACTTTCGCCTTTATAATAGTAATAGGAAATAGGATATCAATATCTACAAAAAACTTCGCGAGACCATATGTCTAACTTCGGTAGTTACGTCACTATAACTACTTTTTTACATTTCCTTATCTATAAAATAAGTGGGAACAAAAAACTGCCACTTTACAAATCTTTTTGACAGGACGAAGTCTGTCGGGTCCGCTAGTATTACATATATACAAAGAGAGAAAGGCCTATCTATTTCTGCCGCAAAATAGCATAGTTCGCATTTCTGTGTTACGATGTGAAATTACTGGGTACATTTCATCTTATATCAACGTAAACTGTACTGTGTTTTAGTGCGGGCTTCCGATTTGTTAAAAAACTCATAGGAACCACGCGTACTATAGACGAATGTGACCAGGGGGGAAATCGCACTAACAAATCGCAGCTGAAACGAAACCAAATGGTTCCACTCAACCAATCCGAGAGCTAGAATACGTGATATTCTGGCGTTCGGATTGGTTAAGCCGAACGGTTCGGTTGCGTTTCGCTTGCGATTTATTAGGCGATAGCCCCTCAGTTACCATCAGGTCAGTCCGCTTGTCTGTCAACATATAACATACAAAAGCAGACACGGATATCAAAAAACAAAAGAAATACCATATTTTTATAAATTATTTGAAGAAAGGGGATGTTAACTCTTTCTGGAGACTGCATCGCTCTCTGGTCTCTTCTGAGGGCTTGTTCACACAACACCGTCGACCCGCCTTTGTATAGAGTTACAGCGGGCTCTGGTTACAGCTGGTCCACGTAACCGATCCTAATTATAATATTTACGCTCGTCAACACTGCCGCGGTCCATTAGCGGGAATTAGGCGCGACAAATTCCCGCGTTTACTGCGGCTGTTTTGTTAGTGCCGGAATGTGTCCGGCTCTAATGGCGCTATGTATAGCCGCGGTTAAGCCGCACCGAACCTTGATTAATTGGCGTTTTACGATGCGTGCTCTCTTAAAAATAGTGCGCGACACCACAATGATTCAGACGTAGTACAAGCGCAACAAAATAAATAAACTGACGAAAAAAGATTCAAATCATTCGCGAGAACACAGCAGCTACGATGGGTCCACAAACAAATGCTGATCAAGATAATTCTCCGTATTAAAAGGAGATAATTTTTTCTTGTATGGAGAATAGGCCCACTACAAAATGTAACGTTTATTAATGAGACATACGTTAAATAATTTATTATTAATCCTAGATATTATAAGGAACATTTGCTTGTTTTATCTAACGGGAATATTGAGAAATCAATTACAACATGAAGATTAAATAACCTAAAAATTCTTAGTAGTTAGTAGCTTTATTTTGATTTGTATTCAAATTGTTTTTTACGTAAATGCTATTTAACACTTTTTTATTCTTGAAAAATACAATGTTCTTTGGCCACTACGAAACGCCCGAAATCATATTATTTTTTTGCATTCTAAATACTGGATACGGGAGAGAAAACGAAATCAAGCCGTTGGAAACGTAAACACAGAACTCGGTTGAAAACAAACCGACGTCAATTGGATGTCAGTGTAGGTACCATTCTGTCGCTGTCAAAAATGATGACGCGTTCCGTTTCACGACGATACTCGACTGACGAACTAATAGTTAAAATAATCTAAAATAGTATTAAAATAACTATAGAGATTTCAATACTTAAAAAAAAAAGAAATAATACACTAACCTTTATCTATTATTATATTTATATATTATTTGTATATATATTAAATCATCTTTGATTTTGATTTAAAAAACGTTAGTTCCTTTACCTCAAATGTCAAAAGTCATTACTAAGTTTAATTGCCAAGGCCGTTAAACTTTAATAAACTAAGTTTAATTGATTGATTTTATTATTCCCGTTTCATTTTTACTCGTAATATCGTGCAATTGCTTTTAATAATAAATTGATATTTTAGAGTTCAGTAATATCAATTACCGTTGACGTTTTCTAGTGGGCCTAAAAAAAATTATCTCCTTTTTATGTGTCACACATACACAATTTAGTAATCCCTTCTGCTGTATAAATGTTAAGGTTATTCAGTCTTTTCTTACCGCCGAAAAGGTTGTAATGTAGTGAAGGAAGCAGGAAGGCACTGAATGCTAGCGGTGCGTGATTGATCGTTGGAGGCCTACTTCCAACAGTGACTGTCTATCGGCTGAAATGAGGATGATAATTCTTCTGTGTGTGTTGTAAATGGCCGAAAGGATACTGATTTTTTATACCTGTATGTTTGTATGTGAGAAGCGAATAGCTAGTGATATAATTTACAATACCGTCCACTAGAAGAAGTAAATAAGTAATATTACATATTAAATCCGAATAAATTAAAACACACTAACATAGTAGCAACTCTGTACTTTCCGATTGGAAGGCGAATGCCAAAATCAACCTTCGAAATATGTACTGTGTGAATATCTAGATCACGCCCGAGGCTACGTCAACTTTATCTCCAATATCTCCGTAATAAAGACATATTTTTCATTTATAAATATGTCCGTCCCAGATTCGTAAACTATTTGCATTCGTACTTTCATGAAAATTGACCGAGAGTTTGTAAGTTTATTCGTTGCAAAGATACGTTAAAACAAATCTTCGATACTTACAGACATGTTTCCGATACATCTATTATTATACTTTACAGGTCTTTTGAATAAACATCATTCTGAGTTGATTTGAGTTGAGTATTATCTGAAATATATTATACTAGCGGCCCGTCCCGGCTTCGCACGTTTAGACATTACTTTTACGCAACCATAAAAGACATTTTATGGCACGTTTTTTTATACCTTCGGTTGGTTTTAATAAGAATTTCTAAAGATTTCTAGTGTTAATGTAGCTTTCTAATAAAAAAGAATTATTAAAATCTGTCCAGTATTTTTTGAGTTTATTCGTGACATACAAAAATACAAATCTTTCCTCTTTATAATATTAGTGTAGATATAATAATGTGTATTATAATAATATTGTAAATATAGATTAGAAAGATATAGAAAATACACCTAAATATAGTAAATACTGAATATAAATAAATAATTCTTGATGAATTATCAGGAATATACGAGTGTATATGAAATGTTATTTTTAAGAGTATTGTTGTTCTTTTGAATATTTGGAAGCACAATGACGTATATTTATAAAAATAAACATTTACTTTCATTTCATTTACTTTTGCTTCATGTCATTTTTTTTTATGAAGTTTGTAGTGTTATTTTTTTTTATCCTTATTACTATGTACGTATAAGACTTTTGTTCGCTTGGCTAAAATTTGTTTTGATGTCAATAAGGTCTAGGCATATATGTAGAATAAATATTATTTTGATTTTATTTGATAAGAATCCTAAACGACTGTATTCTCTCACTAAGCACTATATATAGATACAATTTTTAAATGTACTCATTAAAAAAAAAGCAGAAATTAAAAAAACAAGGAAAATACATGTCGAAAACGAATCCATATGTGGTTTTCAATAGGCTCCAGCTTGATGTGCCATTTCCTTGGAAGTGGTGCATATATAAGCTTACTTTCTTGCGTATACTATAGGCCAGCTTACGGCACGGGATAAATGCCTTTGTTCAGCGGTTAAATCGGGCGCTTTGTGGACGCCACTTTGTGTCACTATTATTTCCTCCTCGTATTTCGGGAACTACTTTGTTGGGTGTTTTTATTACTTCCAAAGTTATCGCTTTCGTCGGCCTGTCGTGCGCAATTAAAATAAACTGAAATAAATGTTTTCGGTGTTTATATCTTGTACAATTGCTAATGACTTTCGAATGGAATTCTTGACTTTTATTAAGTGCCTATAAAACTTACGTGTAAATTGAAACAACATATTATTATACTTTTACTAGCTTTCTGCCCGCGGCTTCGCCCGCGTGGATTTCGGGATTGGGTGTATAGAGGGTTAAGGGTCATAGCTTTTGCCCACGGCTACATATACGCGGAAGTCGGTTTATGGTGCGAAGATTTTATCGCGCTTCCCGTGGACTATCCGTTTTTCCGAGATAAAAAATGCCGCAAAACTCCTCAAGAATCACTCTATCTATTGATGAAAACCGCATAAAAATCTGTGCAGTAGTTTTTGAGCGAAGCCTTTATTGCGCACCCGTGGATCTGTCGATTTTTCCGGGATAAAAAGTAGCCTATGTTACTCGGGGAGAATGTAGCTTTCCAAAGGTGAAAGAATTTTTGAAATCGGTCCAGTAGTTTAAGCGTGAAGAGGTAACAAACAAACAAACAAACAAACAAATAAACAAACAAACAAACAAACACACTTTCGCATTTATAATATTAGTTGGGATAAAGCAGTGACACCTCTGAGCCGTGTCTTTGTCTCAGATACAGCAGAGACTTATTACCGGTGCATCTGCAAATATGGCTGGCAACGCTTTCTTTCTTCTTGTGGCTAATAGTGGCTACTAAAGCGTCTATTGATATTTTTATATTATGACTTCTCGTAAATTAGAATTATTCTCTAAGTCTAAAAAAGTTTGCATCATCTAAGACAATTATCTTCCTTGATAGCTTGATAATAATATTCTAGTAATAAGTATAGTGGTACATAGAATAATACATTTAATCTGTTGAACAATTTGGAAACTAATTACATATTATTTCTATTTATTTCAATTTATACATATGGATAAGCCTGGATAATTAAGTAACAATTAAGGGGTTGTTATAAGGGCCGCCGAGCGGGGTCGGGAGATGGCCGATCCCGCTCGAAGAAGGCGGCGCCGTGCTCGGTAGCACAGCTGCGGCGCCGCCGCGGGTCGCCGGCGGGCGCAAGGAAGTCGCGACTGCTACGGCGACCCGGGATGGACCACGCCCCTTCCGTGGCAGGGGGCGTCGTCGGTGGAGGAGACCGGGGGAGGTAGTGTAGCCCCGAGGAGGGCTCCCCTCTAGGCACGGGAGCGGAGGCTGGGGGTTCCTGGAAGTTGCTTGATGTTCCCGGGGGCTCCCTACATACTGAGGAAGGCCATCCCTGAGGTTTTTAGTGGGTAGGCTCCCCCTTCTGGGAGGAGAGCCCCACATAACCGCCGGCTCGCCACAGCCGGGGTATGCAATTTAATGCATTTTCCTCAGGGAAACAAAAAAAAAAAGGGGTTGTTATAAGACGAAAGTCTTAACATTCCACAGATTCTTCCACAGATTCCACATTGGAACTTTTAGCCCAAGTGAGAATTTAGGAGTTCTCTACCTAGCCATATCCAATCTGATTCCAAGTTTGTCACTTGTTAATTGGTTTGTTTACAGTTTTTATTGCATCTTTGTGGATGTAATGGAAAATTATTCTCCACCAGAAAACATTTATTATACTTACACGACCAGCACTGCTACAACGCACTTTAAAGCGATGTATTGACAAACAAACAGATTGCCCATGGTGGAATGGTAAGTAACAGTCGCCTATAGTACAGAAAATTCGTGTGATATTGTCAACAATAACAGTGTACGTTGCCAACGTATGACATAAGGTAACAAGTCTCAGTACCCATAATTTTACTGCCTATCTTACTATTCATACCAGAACACAGCAATGTAAACACAGCGGCAGAAATAGGTATGACGGAAAAACCCAATTAAACGATCTTGGTATAGAGCAGGGGTCACCAATTACTTTCGCTCGGGGTCCAAAAGAAATGAAATGACATTCTTCGGAAATTACGAAGATATTATTATTTACATATCAATGAGAAAAGTGTCATTTTTATTGTTGATTGAAGTGTGAAGTTTGAAGTGGAATTGGTGCAAACTATTGACATTAAATCCTGGAGATGTTTATCAGTAAGTCGAGATCGAAATCTATTCTTAACGAAGTTCATCTTCGAAAAATGCTGCTTCGCATGTATGTATAGTTGACACAAACAAAGTGAGAAGTTTCAAAGCAAATTTTTGTAGTTCTGGATATTTATTACCACACACAAATTTTATCCAGAACTCTTCACTGGAAACTTCAGCATGGTTGTGTTTTAAAACTGTGTTACTGAGCAATGCACAAAACAACACTAAAAAATACTGCGGGGGATATATTTTTTCGGTTCGCATACAATGGGTCGGCGTATGCGGGCCACGGTCCGCCATTTGGTGACCCCTGGTATAGAGTCTAATGGCCGTTTCCACCAACCTTGTCTTAGCTTAGGTGACTCCTAAGAGACATGCTGTCTCACCTTTTCAGTTATATAAAAAGTGACAGCATGTCACTAGGAGTCACCTAAGCTAAAACAAGTTGGTGAAATGGCCATAACTCCGGTAAAATATCCTACAATATTCGGTACGACGTAGAGCAACCAGCGTGATAATCCTACCTTCCTGTATTTTACTTAAGCTTGTAGAAAAGGTAGTATTGCACTTATTAATATGTAGATACTTAAACTAGATCTTTATATCTGGTAACATCTTTGAGTTAGAGACAAACACAAGGGAATTCAGTTTTTAAATTCGAATGTAGCTTTATATCGTGTTTTTTGTTTTCACACAGGTTATCAATCAATACATAGTATAAACAAAGTCGCTTTCGCTGTATGTCCGTATGTATGCTTAGATCTTAAAACTACGCACGGATTTTGACGCAGTTTTTAATAGATAGAGTGATTCTTAGAGAAGGTTTGTATGTATAATAAATGCATAAAGTAGGGAAACACTGATAAATTTAAAGGTTCTAATGTGATGTCGTAAAATAAGCACGTTTTGCGCTTTATTGCAAACGCTGGCTGAACCCTACGAGATAGACCAAAATAAGTATACAGAGTATTGTACAACTTACAAAAATCCACAAAAAAACTCCGCGATGGTATATGTCTATCTCTTAGGGATAACCCACCATAACCATTTTTTCACCTGCACCCGTGCAAGAAGCCGGGGCGGGTCGCTAGTCTACATATAATTAAAACAAAGATTCTTTTGAAGACATCATATTTTCACGTGCAATGTCTTGTCTACTGCTATTTGTTAGTTATTTTCTCCAATCTTCAAACTCAATCTTTTTCTTAAAGATGTTGTTCCCTTTATGTTATATGTGGCTCACGGTACTAAAACTGCTATGAATATCATAATAATGTTGTTATTGTTATGAACAATCATAGGAAATTACATTCGGCGAAGGAATTTAGTAAATGAATAATAAAATGTAACGTGTACTGAAGCAAATTCGTAGTGCCTACATACCTCCTGCCGTCTCCGTTCTAGCCCATGTATTACCAAGATTCCAGTGATAAGTTTTATGTGGCTCGTAAAATGAAGCCGTGATATTGCGGCGCAGCTACTGATGGCGATCGAACGCCGATAGCCCTAATATGGGGGCATTTGTACTAATAACTGGACATTCCGAGTGTTTTAATCTGATTTATCACTATTTTATGCGTGTTACGGTCCGCGAACAAGAACATCACCTTGGGCAACAGGCTAACTACGTAAAGCTAGAGCGAGGGTGAAAGAAACTCGTAGATAAAGGCATCACTATAACGTCGAGTAGCTCTATCTCGTTTTAACCAGAGTTGTAATAATGTTTTATACAATCATGGTAAGTTTGGTATCCCGATTAGCTGAAGCAACTAGTATATATTATGTAATTTGATAGGTCATTAAAGTAGAGAAACAAGCGAGTATGGCATTTAAGTATATTTAAGATCTCATTATGTATAGCCACCATTGCTCCGGTAATTACACCGCTCGCATCAGGGCGCCCGTTTATGACAGTTATCTACGTAATCTATCGCCTAACATACTAGGCGATGCCAGATGCTGATAGTGTAAGGTTCTTAGTCTTTAAGAGTTTTTGATCTTTTGTGTACATTAGCAGACTTTAAATCGCAAACTTTTTGGTAATTTAGAAAATGGCAATATGTACTCATATGTTTATACTTAAGCATGTAAAGGCTTTGGAGACATAGAGTTATTTAATAACCTTCTAGATAAAGTTTGCGGGCAAAAAGTCTTCTAATATGCCTGGACCTCATTGTAAAGACACCAGCACATCAAGTTACCATATTCGTCTCTATGCGTTCGACATTTAGTTATAAATCGGTTAAAGAAATTTGACAGATTTGGATAACTTGATGTATTATTGTCCGTACAAATTTAATTTAATCTAATTTAAATTATTTACTATCCAGCAAGTATCACACTAAATAATGCTTGCCACGAGATCTATAGCATAATAAATTAATTGATACCAATTTTACAATCAAAACAACACATTTTCAAGCTGTAATTTGATTCTAGGTATGTCATTATTTAATTCGGTAGATATGTCAGAAACGAGCGCTTACAAACTATCAGCTTCAAAACTAAAGTCAAGTCATTGAGCCAGTGCACAAAACAATATACAAAATTAGTCGTTTTTCACAGATTGTTATACAATAAAACGAGACAAGAACAAAAAATAACAACTATACAATTATTAAGTCACAGATTCACTTAAAAAAGGGACAAAACTCGTTTGTAATGGTGCCAGGCGTCGGGCTTACTAATAATTTTGACTATTTCTATCAAACATGGTTAGCATTCGACTCTCAACTGGTTTTAAGTATGTGTATGACAAATATACAAATTCGAAGCCTGCAAACTTTTGTAACCACTAAATAATATATATATATTCGTATTAAATAATAAAAAATGCTGACCAAAGTCGATTTTATTAGTTTCACTTCATAAAAGTCATATAATAATATGTAGGCCAAAAATTACAGTAGATTTTGTAATTCCTGTTATTTATTAATCATATGAATCATAAAGTCGTGACTTTTGTAAAGGAATCTTTTCAACTTTGTCGAATGATGTTATTTTACCAATGCTAATCGTCGAGACGCAAATTAAATTTTTAAAAGATTCTTCTTCACTATTAATTTTTTATCGTCGCTTACTCTTGAACAAATCTCGATGGATCGACCTTAGCGTTGTTGAATACTCTAACAGTGATTCTCAACCTTTTTTTTGCATACATATTTTACGATTTCAAAATTTGGCGGCAAAAAAAATTATAATTTTTTTTTACTTACTACAACACACTGCATAAATAATTTATGACAAAAATTTTAAATATACGAATAAAACTAATATATACTATAATAATAACTAAACCTTTATTAAGGGATTAATTACAAGCTAATAATAAAAATATTTTTAATGCGAAATTTGAGCTTTATATTTTTTGATAATTTCATTTATATTTTGTCGTAAAAATGACAATGCTACTCTCATTATGTCTTCTACATTTAACAATCTTGATCTTTTTTTAGTTTTAATGTTGGCTAATGCTGAAAATCCGAATTCACACAAATAAGATGTGGAAAATTGTAATAATAAGTATGTTTAAAGCTTTCATTTGATAATCGCATCTGATGTTAATCCAAAATGAATTAATTGATTCTTCTGAATGTTTTAAAATAAAATCTCGATTATTGGAGTTCTTTCTCTTCATTCAAAGTTAAGTCAAATAGGGAAATGGATTACGAACCCAATGAAATTTCTTAATATCTAATTTTGGGAAATAATGAGTAATTCTCTAATGTTGTCTTAAAAATATTTTTCTTTTTAAATGATATAATTTAATCATATTAAAATTATTATATTTTTGTAAAATTTGGCGGCACACCAAAGTGCCGCTGCACAGTGGTTGAGAATCACTGCCTAACTTACTAATATAATATTATAGAAAATCAAATAACATTGAGTTTAGTTTACTGAAAATTTGTGAAAGTAGGTCCAATTTGGCGTCAATTCAAGGATATTCAAGCGCGCGAAAAATACAATATAAATGGCGATTGAAGATTTTTTAAAAAAGTAAGCGACAATTAGTAATCAAAGTAATCATGAACAAACAAGTGAACTTATTAAAATGAAAATCGTAATAATTTGGTATTTATTTTTTAATATATTCTTCATTTCGTGGCTTCGTCTTCCGAGTGACCTTTGCATATTTGCTAATTGAACCAACTATTTTAATCAAGTCATCTATTACAAAAACAACGACAAAGAACATAAACAAAAACCTTTTGATACATTAATTATATAGAGACTACAATGAATTCCAATCCTCAATTTGCAAAGTACTGGCACCAAGTTCCACCCAGTTGTCAGCACTTCGTACCAACTATACAATGACGCACAGCGACATACAAGTAGGGATGAAACGATACAAGTAAATATGAGTACTTACCTACTCGATACTTTTCTTCCGATACCAAGTACTTCTTTACTCGATACTTTTAGCCAAGTATCATGTAATTATCGGTTAATAGTACTCATATTTAAGTGATTTAACGCAGCCATTTTTCGCTTAGACCCAATAGGTAAGCTGATTTTTGATATTTTTAGGAAGCTCTACCAAAACGAAAAACAAAACTTATTTTCGTGAATTTAATTATTATTATTGAATTTTAATACTTTTTATGGTTTTAATTTAAAATGTTATAAAAATAATTCGATACGACTTTTTAATCGATACCGAGTAGGTAATGCTTAACCAGCGATACTGTATTGAGTCGCTCGTGAGACACCGAGCGGGCAACAATTCCTGAAGATGTCTCGCTGAGAGACGAAACACGTGTCGACCTTGTCTGCTTGTTGGACAAGTCATCATCAACTGCGCGGAATCAGCAAACATAATCAATATCCTTTGTAAGTATAGATACCTCAACGGTAACGCTTCATCCCTACATACAAGCGCAGAGCATACAAAACAATACATTCGAGTTTCGTTGTGATCATACTTATTATTACAATGTATTCTAAATGTCTAAGCGACGCCCGCGCCACGCCCCTACCGACCGATCAAACAGAGATTTTACTAGCTCTTTTAATTATCCAAAAACATAAATTGCGTCGCTTTTCAGAAGCTTTGTCTCGTTTCTAGGTCGAAAAATTATTGATTTTGTTTCCTGTCACTTCTAATTTCAAATGATTTGAAAAAAGTGTTGCTTACATCATTGCATATACAATTAGTAGACGCAAATCAAATGTAGTTGATTTTATAGTTTCTTTACAATGTAAAATTGTGTAATTACTATAGATCGGATAATCGGATGCATATTTACCTAAAGTTAGTTTGAGACATAGTATGGAAACCGCTTTTTATTGTTTTGTTAAATAAAATTTTTCACCATTTCTGTTTTTTTATTCAATTACTAGCTGTTGCCCGCGACTTCGTCTGCGTAAATTTCGAGTTATAAGACGTTATCTTATGTATGTATTGTATCATGATGATGAATTGTCTTTAGATTTTAAATTTCCCATGTAACTTATGTAAGAATGGTGTACATTATAATTCGCAATATTATCATGCCTTGAGTTCATTAAAATGACGATAACTTTTTTTTAATGAACCGATTTTGATGAAACAAAGTTTAGATATTATTCTGAGTTAAAACAAAGCAAATAGTGAAAGTTTCAAGCAAATCGGTTCAGTACTTTCGGAGATAAACGTGAACAAACATACAGACAGACAGACAGACAGACAGACAAAAAATTCCATAAATTTTTTTTGCTTTCTAATAATCTATTTAAGTGCCCCTCTATCCATTTCAGTCAAAATTACTAAATGTACAGACAAAATATTTTTACTGTCTTATTATATGTATAGATTTAATTGATTATTGTTTTAGTCAAACTAGCTCACTACTTTCGTATAACACTCTTCATGTAATAAATCGTACATTCATAAATCGCACGGGGAACTGAAACTAAACTTCATGTAAATACGTATGCATAGTTGTATAAATGAACCCGGAGTCTCGGTCTTTTGAAAATAAATACCACGTGCTAATTTAGTAATTTTCAAACAATATTTTATATTGTTTGAAAATATATAACATTAAATTTGCAATCCCGTATTTTCCCGGGATTTTTATTTAACAAAATATATTTTAAAAAGCCGCTTCCATAATTTGTGAGCCAAAAATTATCTTCGGGTAAATATGCATCCGATTATCCGATCTCTAGTAATTACATTTTTTTAAAATTGTCATAATAAGGATGTACTGTTTTTTTTTAAATATAATTATACTTCCTAGCGGTTCTATTATATTACTAGACTATTCTAGTGATTGAGCGGTCGGGGAAGAGCAGTTACTGGCGCCAGCCTACCTCTACCTACAACTAAATATGTACAGCGTAATCACTACCTCACTCGCTCTACGACGCTACGTTAAGCCTGTGCAAAAATGGAACCATCACGTCACTAATTCCTAGTATAACTAATAATTAGAGATCAGATAATCGGATGCATATTTACCTAAAGTTAATTTTTGGCTCACAAATTATGGAAGCGGCTTTTTAAAATACATTTTGTTAAATAAAAATCCCGGGAAAATACGGGACTGCAAATTTATCGTAGTGATAATGTTTGAAAATTACTAAATTAGCACGTTCAAATGTAACGTCGTTTTTAAACTCATATTACCGACTAGTTTTGCATTACCAAAATGCTCTACAGTACCGGAATTCCGGGATTTTTATTTATAGAAATAAAATAAAAAGACAGTTCCATACTTTGTCAAAAACTAAATTAGGTAAATAAATAAACATCCGGCTATCCAATTCCGCAATCCCGGGATTTTTATTTAACAAAACAATAAAAAGCCGTTTCCATACTTTGTCTTAAACTAACTTTAGGTAAATATGCATCCGATTATCCGATCTCTACTAATAATACAACAGGTCCATGTTCAAAATAAACACTTTCAGACGTTTTCTTGAATGTACAATACCATGTCTTGAATAAATGAAAGCTTCTTTAGAGCTAGCATGTACATATAATATCCTTATTAGTTCTTGCTGCCGACAATTCATTTCTTACACAAACTCTCTACGTCGCAACCCGCGAGCATATTTAAATGTACCTACTTATATATTTTACAGCTGCGAGAGATACCTCGGCCTGATTGCTGTCAAATAAATTATTCATAACGTTATTGCAATATCCCTTCCATGCGCGTGCTTGGTTTTTACCCGAGTATCATAATGAAGTCATGAGGAAGACTCGCGGTCTATTAATGGGGCTTAATGAGCTGAGAACAAGCTTCATTATGGAAACCAAAGGGGCTTTGAATGTTCCATATATTTCATATAATTAGACGCCACATAATTAGAATATAACTGTATTAATTGTATATATATATTTACTACTTGCAACGTATATAGAAGCGTCGGGATATAGTTAAAGCTTTACTGGAGTGAAGTTATTAATCAAATGGACTTTAGGTAATCTAGAACATACCACATTTCAGTAACAACTACATATCTCACTGATATCACTTTAAATTCATAAAATATAGTTATCTGTAAACATTTTTTATTATTATTATGTAATATATAATTATTTTGTAATATTAATTAAACAAAGCAATATGTCTCTTGATTGTAATAGTAGTTAAATCACATTACAGGAAGCAATTCTAGGTTCTAAAAAACAAAGTCTTTTAAAGCATATGAATAGTTCTATTAACATTTGATATCTCTCACGGTTAAATATATTTATTTACCATCTAATTCTTGACTATACAAAGATATTTGCACGAAGCATATACTAATACATTTTAGGTATAATTATTCAATTTATCCAACTTGAACATAATTACTTTATAATATTTACAAATTCGTAGCCAAGCATAATAATGTTCTCATTTTAACACAAGTTGTAACATAAAATCACTACACGTACTTACAAGACAAATAGTTCAAGCAATCGCATAGTAACTGGTGGTACACTTATCCACTGGGCAGTACTGTATGGCCAAGGGTACTACTGTACGATCTTCCAGCATGGAGTATTTGAGTTATACAACTTTCATGGAGATGTGTTGAAGATATCACGCTGCCCGATGTGTTCGCCGCAGGCGCTTCCGTTACAAAACTACCACTTAGCAGGTTTGCAAGTGATTGTATCTCATTGTGCAGCGTCTCTGCGGAGGCAGCCTGAGTCATATCACTGGGCACATGTGTAACCAAGTGAACTTCGTTGCATTCTGTCACTGACGCGTATGGAGTTACTGCTGTATCACTTAACATGTGTGTGAATGATTGTACCTCGCTATACAGGGCTCTAACGGTGGCAGATTGGGCCGCGGCCTCACTGGACAATGTGTCTGTCAGTGCGTGACGACTGAGAGTCCCTTCGGCGGGGCGGGGCGGCGCGGGAGGGAGGCGCGCCCCCACCCACCGCTCAGAACCAGTACAGATCCTTGGACGTGTCCTGCACCTGGCCCTCCAGACCTGTGGACACAAATCATCCATCACCTAAGAGAACAAGTAGATCAGCATGTGGTAGACTATGTCATCATCTTAACTTTCGTGTTAGAAAAAGCCTAATTGATGGACTGGGTGTACTAACTCACACGCTGTGCCCTAAATTATCATGCACAGTGCGGTGTTAGAACACCATTGTAGAATGAGCTACTGTCGAGGCTTTCGCCGTATTTTACAGTGCAGGGTTCTTCAGAAAGGGAATAAATAGGTTTTAAAACAATCGGCAATGCAGTTATAGTGCCTCCGGCATTAACTGCTTTCCTCTCAGATTTTGCCATTATCGTGGTGTAAAAAATAAAACTGAGAGTATAAAGCAGTACTTTATGTCACGGATGTAAAATTGAGTCGCAAGTATAAAAAAGGAGGATTCTTTTAGTTCCCGAACGCACTGAAAATGCTAAATATCCGAAACAGTACAGAGTAGAATTTGGTCTCATCAATGACTAAGGCAGCTTTATCCCCGAAGAAAATAATACACGTTTTCGATCACCTATGAGAATGTACTCGTATATTTCAAACTTTATTAAATTAAAAAATATATATTACTTTCAACAGACCGGAAACTTTAACATTGTAAAAAAATGTGCCTGAAATTATTTTGTGCTAGGAGGTAGTGTTATTTCATCACCCATATCCTATAGTGTTCACGAGGAATCATCGAGTTTTATAGGTTTTGTGGTGTGTATAACGTTAAATATGATAGAAGTTTCATCACCTCGCCAATCTGCTTCCGAAAGTCTGACGCCATATGTTTCTTGCTAAGCACTAAAAGCACTTAAGCCTTTGGACCACTTAAATTTGTACCACTTAATGTTTTTTATTGTAATTGTGTTCAATAAAGAGTTTATAAAGTGTGAGTGTGATTACCTACATTTGAATGTAATCATAAAGTAAGAAAATAACACCGAAGACATGACCAGTAAGAAAGAAAGAAATTACGACAGACAAATGCTTTATGGACTTTTCAAACTGATCGTGCTACTTTTTTTACCGCATGTTCTTATTCAAAACAGTCCAGTGATTTTTCAAAATAGTAATGGGTAAAATTTCACTTTCATCAAAATATAGTTTCACATCAATCTAAGAGTTTTCCTGAATAGCAGCTAGAAACAGCTCATGGACACGACGCTGATCTCGTCTCATCATTAAAAATCCGACAGCGGGGATGTACACTCCAAGTAAAATGTTTAATCACTTTTCAAAGTCAATTTATTTGTAAGCGCTAATCTTGCTGGTATGAATCTTGATATCGGAAACAACATAGAATAGTTTTCAAAGAACTTGACGACCTCCATAGTCGAGCGGATAGCACACCGGTTTCAAGGTGTCGCCATCTATTTATTTATTTATTTATTTTATTTATTTTTAAAAGGTACAAAAACAGCTTACATCCTAGGAAGAAACAATACAAACTTAATAATATAGAAAAGAACTGGGATGTAACCCAAACTAAACAACACAGCCTAAACAAAGAAAAAATAAAATAATATAGGACTAAAATTAAGCTACGTTTATATGCATTATTTTAATAAATATTTAATCTAATATGTAAAATATATTAATCCTAACATATAATATTTACTAGAGACATAACATAAACCAAAATAGAAACTATAGTAAAACATTAAATGGCTAATATGTGATTTTTGACACATCGCCTAAATGTAGAATAGGGATGCGCAAGGATATCCAATTCAGGGTGCCTATCAACCAACTCGTTGTAAGCCCTCTGTAAATCTCTGAGGTCCCGGGTTCGAATGGCAGATGTTTGTGTGATGAATGCGGCACCTGTACCTTAGTCATGGTTGTTGATATATATTTGTATAAAATATATATATATATATATATATATATATATATATATATATATATATATATATATATATATATAATACATGTATGTCTATCCGTTACCCTAGATCCCAAAGCTCAAGCCTTATATTATTGTAACAAATATTTATTTAACTTTCAACTGAAGATATCTTGTTGATAAGTTGATAAGCTTGTTGAAATAACTATAAAAATACAATTCACAATCGAAAAATGTTAAATAACTATTATTTTGTTATTAATCAATGTTAAAGCAAAGCAAAAACAGCAAATCCTACACTTATCTATATAAGTGCTACAGACTAGTGATGTGCCGGATATCCGTATCTGCGGATATCCGAGGCAGAAGAAGGATTCGTATCCGTTACTTTTCGGCGGATCTTTTACGGTCTATTTAGCAAAGTCTTCCTTAAATAATAATTCATATTCTTGAGAATGTTTTCTTTTTAAATGATTTTTTGAGGATGTTGAGCCTTCACCGTTACGAGAATACTTTCCATCACAAGTTTTACACTTTGCACATTCATCATTTATCATCACAAAATAATTCTATATTACACTACTTATATACTTATATATTTTTTAAATCATGTATCAATACCAAAAACAAGCGTTATCTATGCCGCCCAGTGTCACATTAAAGTAAAACAAAACAAAAGAAAAACCCGCCGCGCAATGCAAGTCGAAACATGTTTCAACTCAAGATCGCGCACACCGACACCGATTGTGAAAGAAAGTTGAGATCCGTGTGCGGATCTTGACACCAAATATCCGTATTCAGAGTATCCGCGGATCTAGATTTTTGACGATCCGGCACATTACTAGTACAGACCCACTTGTGTTATATTCTACCGTACTCAGCATATTTATGTTATCTTTGTCTATTTTTTAATGTATGACATATTTGTATTACGGCGTTTTTCTATGTTTCCCGTGTGATTGTTCACATAGTTTAAAGTTCACATTCTTATTCTCTGCTGTTCCTCCCTCATGCTTCCACTGTGTCGAGTAGAATACCAGTGCAGCAGACTATGCTTGCTGCTTATACTAAGCTTGCTACAGCTTTGGTATGGTGCAGCGATATTATTATGTATTGTATTGTTATTGTTGTAGGTTTCGTTGTGTGGTCCAAAATAAATTGATTCCTTTTTGACGTGAAACGTCTTTAAAATCGCGCCGAAACATACGGGTACCAGGTTTAAAAAGTGGACCGTAACGAAAAGGTCTATATCATCGTATCTCAATAATTAAAAAACTATTAGTCTTAGAAACAAAAATGTGGTGTGAATATTTCACTTATATAGTCAGCTCGCTGTTGTGACATTCATTTTTTGATTAAAATACTTAAAACACCGTCAATCTTGTTTTAATTTCAATCTTTTACTTTAAAAGCGATTCCCTATCATAGACGTTTCACGTTAAAACCAACGGCCGTGTGGCCCAACACAGCCCCACCCGATTTTTTTTCTTTCGTTAATTGTAATTGGGTCCACAGCCTAAATATATGCAACATTTTAAAGAAGCTTTATAAATAGACAACACGTCTGAGCTGTACCTGACTGATAAGAAAAAGTCTTGCCGTCCTGTCGGTGTAAATGTCCCTTTAATTTTTTTTTAGGTTATTACAACATTTTATTAATTCTCCCTTCAACGAACACAGGAATATTTTCTGAAACGCTGCAATTTTGACGACCTCCATAGTCGAGTGGATAATACACCGGTTTCAAGGTATCGCCATCTCTGAGGTCCCGGGTTCGAATCCCGGTGGGGGCAGATGTTTGTGTGATGAATGCGAGCATTTGTACCTTAGTCATGGTTGTTGATATATATTTCAATAAAAAATATTTATATATGTATAATATATGTATTTCTGTCCGTTACCCTAGATCCCATTGCACAAGCCTTATAGAGCTTAGTTTGGGCTAGGCTAATTGGTGTAAGTGTAACAAATATTTATTTATTTATTATTTATTTATTTATAGTTTAATAGTCACGGATAATCCTCTTCTGTTAATAATCTTGCAGGAATAAACAGTTCAACAATAACCTAAGATCGCTCAAGCTTTTACCATTTAAAATATTTATTTTCGTATTATATACACAGAATACCTGAAATGTGTTTTATTACTGTATAAGTAGGGAGGACTATTTCATTAAATTGTATAGGAATTGGTCTTGCAAAATGTCAGACTCATCAAACATATGAAGTACTGTTTGCCTTTCGTATCATCTTTATCAATACATAGTATAAAACAAAGTCGCTTTCGCTGTATGTCCGTATGTATGCTTAGATCTTTAAAACTACGCAACGGATTTTGACGCGGTTTTTTTTAATAGATAGAGTGATTCTTAAGGAAGGTTTGTATGCATAATAAATGCATAATATAGTAGAGAAACACTGATAAATTTAAAGGTTTCTAATGTGATGTCGTAAATAAGCACGTTTTTTTGCGCTTATATTGCAAACGCTGGCTGAACCCTACGAGATAGACCAAAATAATGTACTACAGTATTGTACAACTTACAAAAATCCACAAAAAAGTCCGCGATGGTATATGTCTATCTCTTAGGGATAACCCACCATAACCATTTTTTCACTGCACCCGTGCGAAGCCGGGGCGGGTCGCTAGTTATAGTAATAATTATTTTTGCCATGGAGTGTACCAAGTGCAGTATCTGCCGATGGTGAGATAGCGGTTGGAGCCACAATAAGTCGCGATGCTATCTGCTCCGCTGGCCGTCCGCCCTGATTGGAGCCGCCGCATCACGTCCAGACAGCAGTGCAGCCTCAGCCGGTCTGTCCTCGGCGATCATTACTCAAACTACGATAAACGAACCGCGACCGAAACTGTCGCTATCTCCGATCATCCGTTTGATGATCGCTCGGACATGACTATCATGTTTTATAAGGATGTTAACTTATTATGTTTGAAATGTAGTTCATACTTTTTATAGCTTAATTGCGATTTTGAAGGAGATAAAATATTTTATATATAATATTAATTTTTACTTCACTGATTCTTTGTGTTGAAGACTCTCCCAATTAACGAAGTATGTAGAGTCAGCTTTCCTTTTCTCTTTTAGTCATTTAGAGATATTTTCATTGACCTTGGGGGCTTAATCAATAGTCAAAATTAACTTAAATGCAAACCCAAACAAAATACAAGAAATTTAAAAAACATGACAACGTCTATTACATGGTAATTTTTTCTGGGTGCAATGAAATTATTTAAAATAAAGTAATGTATAACATTTATATTTTTGTTACGTTGCCGTGTGGCGTCAGATCGGTCGTTACGCCGTTCGTGGACTCCGTGTGGCGTCAGATTCGGCCGTTACGGTGTTTTCGAGAATGACTCCACGCCGCGCCGTACCAATTTAATAGACGTTGTCACGTCAATAAATTTAACTCTACTTTTCATCCGTAATTCATATGTAAACATACATACGACTGTAATCGTATTAGGTATGATTGTATCTTAATTTTGTATTATTTTTAATGTTATATTATATTATTATAATTATTAAAATTGAAAAGAGGAGATAAGAAATAGACCTTCAGAGTTTCTTGCCTGTTCTTCTCGAGAAGGCTCTCCCAATTTCCGAACAGGTGTAGAATCAATTTTTTTTCTTTTTTTTCCTTGTTCGTACGTACGGACAAGGTTTTTGGTTTTTTTTAAGCTTTTTTTTTGTTGTTTTGTTTATTTTGACGTCAATAAGTGCCTGTAAAGGTCTATGTTATATAAAGATTATTTTGATTTGATTTTGATTTGATTACAGTCGAGGTAGAGTAGTATTGAAACCTTGAGTTGAAAAAGGTGGAACTAAACTAATATTCATCCCCCTCGCTGCTACTAAACTTAAGATGGCTTTGACGATAAGCATTGACGAGTGTAAGTCTGCAAATATTCGTTTTGCCGGAATTTTGTTGTGACGCAGCGCACAAAACGGAAGCACTCAACAAAAATATTTTTTCTCAGTTTTTCCAACATGTTTCATATATACTGTAAAGATTTACATAATCAGACCAGTAATTCCTAAATTCAACCAAACAAATAACTCTACAATATGACAATATATTGCATATAACGCGCGTCGTAGAGTCTAACGCAGAAAAAAATCGTTTCCCTTAAAACTATCAAATAGAAACATATACAAATTATATTATATGCTATTTTTCAAGACACTTATATTCAGGAGTCGTAGTTTTTGTAATATTTTAATATAATACTATTTTCTTTTCCAATAGATAAAGTGATCTATATATGAGATTGTAGTTTTTTCCGATTTTACATATTCGCATGGTAGTCTTTTTATTTCAACATGTCAGCAATATTTTTCTTATAATAAATTGAAAATAACAAATGGTATTACCTTACTTTTGGAATACACTATAAAATGGCACCACAGATTGAATATTCGAAACGATTCTGGACGCAAACACAAGCATGTAGTATATGATGGTCCTAACGCCACTACTACCACCAAAATATCACATTTATATATAATTTTATTTTTAATTTTTATAGTACTATCATATACTTTTATCATGTGTATTATAAGTTATGTATGTCTATTTTAAGTTATGTATAATATTAATAATGCATATTTATCAATTAATATATAATTGTGTATTATTTATTGTTTCCCGTACGTCACAAATGGAAAGGCCCTGCCAGAATATCAGCGCTTTGCGGCATCATATATGGCGCAAAGTACATGCTGAGGTAGGAACCTTTTGGCTTGGCACATGTCTATACTTTATTTTAAACTATTTATTGTATTTTATTATGTGTAATGTTGTATTTGTCTGTACGAGTCAATAAATGTTTTTTCTTTCTTTCTTTCTTATAAATTCGTCTCATGCTCGCATACTCACGTAACATTTAAATGATTAGTGAGAGACGAACACAATCGACCCTAAGTGTCTAGTTCGATCATATGATATAACACGATTGGAATATTTTTCGTAAGGTTATGTTAAAGACAAAATCTATACGAAGCCAATCAAATCATTGACAGTCTTAAAACTCAAAATTCGTGAAGTAAGCAACATAGGATTAAACATTTTAATGAATGAGTCGACGATTTGATAAATGTTGCGACCAACATTTATCAAATTATCCAACATTACCTTTATTAATACAATACAATTTAAATCATTTTCGTTTATACTCATTGTTTTATTTAGATTTTTTCTATTTGCTTCTTTTTTTCTTAAATATCACTTTATATAAAAAATTACAACTATGTAAGCATACTTGTGAAAAATAATGTTAAAACAACTCTCTATAATAGCCTTGTTGTAAATAATGCCAATGTGTTGGAAAATTGTGTTAAATGGTTTTAAAAGAATACACGCTGTTTTATGAACAATGAATAAAGAATTGTTCAAAGAAATTAATATTTTAACTTTAGCTAGTCAATATATATATGATAATTTAGTTTTTGTATATAGAAACTATAATAAAATCAATAAAAGCAGTGATCTACATAATGTGAATACTAGAAACAAAAATAAACTTGCCGTTCCAATGTTCTAATGAAATGTATATCTATGTTTAACAAACTTCCGCAAAGTGTCATTGATTTGCCTTTATATAAATTTAAAATCCATATCAAAAAGACACTCATGAGTAAAGGTTATTATAATGTAAGTGACTATCCAAATGATCACACTATTTGGGAATAGGGACACTATTCATAGAGCCATGTTTGGTAACAACATTATTTATAATATTGTATTATTTTTATATGTGTATGTAAACATACATACGACTGTAATCGTGTTAGGTGTGATTGTATCTTGTACTATATTGTATTTTTGTATTGTATTATTGTGATTGTTAACATTGAAAAGAGGAGATAAAAAATAGACCTTCAGAGTTTCTTGCCTGTTCTTCTCGAGAAGGCTCTCCCGATTTCCGAACAGGTGTCGAGTCAATATTTTTTTTTCCTTATTCGTACGTACGGACAAGGTTTTTGTTTATTTTTTAGGCTTTTCTTTTTTGTCTATTGACGTCAATAAGTGCCTGTAAAGGTCTATGTTGAATAAAGATTATTTTGATTTTGATTTTGATATGTTCCAAGCAGGTATCAGTTGTACACACATACAAAAACACACGGCTCTTGCCCAAATGCCCGTGTAGTAGGCAGTGGTAGTATAGGTATTTTCATTTACGATGATACAATCCAAACATACTTCCCTAGCTAGCTGGAATTCCATACACGCTAGTAGATATGTATTTTCGTTAAAGGGATATTACTGTCTAGATCTAAGTTCCTAATATCAAACATGATATCAATGAGGTAATCATCCAATCTATTATCGCAGTATCGAATGCTTTAAATAGATTATTCGGATACTTGATTACCGAGTGCCAATTGCTCGGTGTATTGACGGTCGGGGCTGGTTTATTGGCGGTTTGCGGCTAAATTTAGAGCGAGCGGCGGCCGGTGGGCGGCGGGGGACGGGGATCGATCGCGGGCGGACACCGGTCAGCCATTGGACGGCCCCGCCCCACCCGCCCCGCCAGCTACGCGGCTGCGGCCACCCTCCGGTGGTGACAGTCTTATCGCTTCCAACACTTTAGGGTGAAACGCCGTAGCCATAAATCTGGGCAAATGTAATCCATTCCAAAATGTAGATAGGTAGAATTTGTATTGAGGGACAATATATTTAAGCTAAAAGTAATTAATAATTATTTTAAAAAATATAACAATTTCTAAATGACTGTATGGTTGATTTAATTACATTCGCTAATCGCCTAATCGCTATTACATTGGATATACGTGTGCCCCTCGACGGGGAAGTATATGAACAGTGATGATCGAAAACAAACGATGAGCGGAAACAAATTTATCGCTTTAAGTTTATGCTATTTTTTACGGTTCATACAATTTTCGAAAAACGGAAGTATATGATGACTGGGAAAACCTTTTAGTTTTTTTTAATTGTTAGTTCTAGTCGACATTTTATCTCTACACTAGCACAGCAGCAGGTCTCAGGTAGTAGGTATCTGTCAAACTTGATTTTGAAAAAGAATGTTGCTTAACTTTTAAAATAGACGTTTTCTATTGAAATTTCAAAGAGAATTGCTTTTTCCGTACTACTAACTTAATTGTGCAATAACTAACAAACCAAACTTTAAAAAACTGTCATACTTACTTAAACGGACATACACCTAACCAATAACATAATTTACATTTTAAATAAAAAAATGGGTGATTTTTAATGGTAATCAATACATTGCACTGTAAATGTAATGCATAAATAAATACTTTCTATAACTCTTTAAAAATAACCTGTAAAATAATCTGTACAACCAAAACATATTATATCATAAACCATTAACAATAGTCTAGCAAGAACTACCAACAATTTCAAGAGCAGTTAATTATAAAAATAATATATGTCATTTTGCATAAAAACGCAAATTACTCTGTATATAACAAACGGCTCTATGTCACTTTAAACGAATTATTTCTCCATGGTTGTATCAAAATTTTGTGTGAGCGATCAATGTATGTCGTGTGTACCGTAGGTACAGTGGAGCGGTGACAGTGCGGTGGGGGCGGCGGCGGCCTTTGTCACCGAACCCTTGCCATACCTTCCCCTCCGACCCCTCACACCACCACCTAACCCCTAACACACCCCATGTCACACACGCACTGACAGTGAACAAATTGGACCTAGCAGCGTGCCTTGTCGCACATCACTCCCTTTTTTGTGTGCCTTCTTTTAAATTACATTTTTAAACATGATTATATATCAGGTATCCGTCCGCAGTATTATTTTGTTTATATCCAAAGTTTATGCAAGAATAACCATACGAATCATTTGTATTCTACCTAATTCCTCTATTGAAGACTAGCTTTCTGCCCGCGGCTTCGCCTGCGTGGTTTTCGAGATTGGGTCTATAGAGGGTTAAGGGACATAGCTTTTGCCCACGGCTACATATGCGCGGAAGTCGGTTTATGGCGCGAAGGTTTTATCGCGCTTCCCGTGGGACTATCCGTTTTTCAGAGATAAAAAATACCGCAAAACTTTGCTCAAGAATCACTCTATCTATTGATGAAAACCGCATGAAAATCTGTGCAGTATTTTTTGAACGAAGCCTTTATTGCGCATCCCGTGGGATCTGTCGATTTTTCCGGGATAAAAAGTAGCCTATGTTACTCGGGGATAATGTAGCTTTCCAAAGGTGAAAGAATTTTTGAAATCGGTGCAGTAGTTTCGGAGCCTATTCATTACAAACAAACAAATAAATCTTTCCTCTTTATAATATTAGTATAGACAAATTAATTTTGGAAAAGTCAATTAAAAGAGGAGAATATAATATAAGACCCTATGATATTTCTGTCTGGTTTTCTGTAAAAAGGTTGTTGTTGAAGAAAAGTGTCATAATTTGTACTTTGTATATAAGTAGGTTCGAATCATAAAATAATGCAAAATAAATGGCATTCGAAGAGTGCTATTTAATAGTAACCTCTTTCAGCTACTATCTATACACTAATAAAGTAAATATCTTGTAGTAGCAATAGTAGGCTTAGCAATTACATTGTTTGCTCTGTTATTTACGCACATAATTAAAATGAAAAAAAGTTTTGAGTCAACGAATCAATATATTTATTTAGTAAGTTTGATTATAATACTGAAATGTACGCAGAATATAGTAGGTTTACAGATTTAACCCATTACAATTATGTAAAGCAAGTCTACTTTATAAATTTAACAAACGGAACAAAAGCAGTTAAAGCTGCGTTTAACCAAGAGCCCCCGATCTTGTAAAGGGTTGTCTGTAGGGGCAGAAAGGCGGCGACGGGAACTTTTATCATGAAATTGAGCCTTTGAAAGTTGTGAGGTTGCCCGCCTCTCTGTTTGCCTTTTGTGAGAATCATGCGTTGTCAGCGGTTTTGTAAGAAAGAGGGAAATATCGAAGCATCAACTTAAAGGAAAATAATAAGTCTTAGCCATAAAAATTATAACTCACAACTATTAAAATTCGTTAACTAAAATTAAATTTAAATATAATCTGTAATAACAAGTAGATAGATGACAAATTACACCCATTTAATGTTTCTATCCGAAATTCCGTCTCCGAAAATGGTTGAGCACATAAACCTATTCTTGCCTAGATTTGATTTGCTTATTCTTCCCACGACAATACAAAACTGCTACCGCGTTTTGTTTAAATTAACCGCTGAGAATGAAGCTAGTATAATAAAAAGCAATGTAAGGATTGAACGTCACATATCGATAAGTAAATTTGATTTGTTTATCTTGATTTCGTGTGAAATAGGTACCATAAGAACAAGATATTTGTATGTCAAGTATTGAATCAAACATGACATACCAAGTAGCTGAGAGCGTTTTATAATTTTTTCATTCTAAATTGTAGCTCTTTTCCAAATTGTATACTTTGTTTCCTAAAACATTATGCCTTACATTCCAACCGTCCATATTTAGAATTCCGTTGATGCATCACTGTCGGCAAGCATTCATCGTCTGCTAGATGGAATAAAACGGAAGGAGCCGAGGACTGCGAACAATGGGTCGAGGGTCACGGCGGCTCACTCAAGAATTTAATTTGCGAGCGGAGGCAAATTAATTTTAATCGTCGCCATCACGGCTCCCCTTTCGGAGTCCTGCCGTCTCTCGCTAAATTGCCGACGGCACGCGAGCTCTTGCTAGCTCACTCGCTACGAGTATTTGCGCGGGTCATTACACCATTACTAATATTGTCGGCAACCGATGCAGAACAAGTGACGATTACCGCATACGCGATACATAATGTTATGTCAATGTTAATAGTGCAAGTTATTTAGTAACCGTTCGTAATTGACTCATAATAACTGCTTTAATTGCTGCTAATAACATGGGATAACTTTTTTATCAAGCGCTAGCTAGGCATTTGAGAATATAATACATAGTTGTATATTGATAACCAAATCATCAAACTAGTACAATTAATACGTAGTTTAACTATATCATTACTGTTCGGGATAGAATAGCTAATAAGTAAATGTATACGATTATGTAATAAGAAATAAATATGATAAAAATAAGATAGTAATAAAACGGCGGAATAATATTAAGAATAGCACTAAGCATAGTTAAGAAATAAAGATAAGTTTTAGCTTAGGAAATGAATAAACTATATAGAATAGGTTCCCATAGCAATAAGAATACATATAGTATGTAAGATTGATATATATATTGATTAAAAACCCTAAGACAGAGATAGTAGCGTAAGTAATAAAGAATATATGAGTTTATTAGGGAAAATATGTTAGATATATGAAAACTATTGTTGAATTTGGGCATACTGTATGTTAATGTATTAAATGAACAATGTAATGGATAGCTAGGGCATAATAAATTATAAAATTGTTAAAGGTAGCCACTGCGAAATCGCAAATTGTATGAAAATGTCGGATAAATGTCCTATCACATACATATAAAAGTGCCTGTATATGTATGTTACCGAGCATTCTCAGTGGCCACATATGCCCTAAAGAGGCGACTACTACACGCTGGCGTCCCGCAAGGCGCCACGCTCTCACCCACACTCTACACAGTCTCAAACACTTACATCTTACACACTAACATCGCAGCCACCTAAGGAACAACGACGACAAACCAGAGTAGAACCGCGGAAGAAAGACATCGATGCGAGTTTGGATGCGGTGCCCGGGATTCCTCTGTCGCCTCAACAGACTCTGGACCAAAGGACAAGAAAAACCGGAAAAACCCACTACCCACCACACCGATTACAAAAATGAAAACGAAGCCATGGATACCGCCGAGATTGTAAATAACACATCTACCGCACAACCGGCGACGAAAAAAGATCTGCCCAAACACCCGCCGATAGTGGTAGAAAGACTGGAGAGATAACCTACCCACTTTAAGAAACTCCAGGAGTTGATCGGCGGACCTATTAACGTGCGGCCTTATCAAAAAGGCATTCGCTTCATGCCGAAGTACGAAAGCGAGTACAGGACCGTTCAACGATACCTTGTGGAACTGGAAAAGATCCAAAAATTATCGTGGTTCTGCTACTCGCTACCCGCAGATCGCACAATCAAGATCGCGATTCGCGGCCTGTCGTATGACACCACCACCGACGACGTCACAGAGGCACTGACCGATCTCGGATACATGCCGATCTACGCGAAGCAGGTCAACGCCAGACAGGGTAGGCCTGGGTGCGTTTTTCGTGGAACTACGGCAGACTCCGGGACTCGTACCCGAGATATATATAATATAAATCACCTGCTCGGAATGCTACACATTTATATCGAAGCCTGGCGCGGGAAAAAAGGACCGGCACAATGCCATCGGTGCCAATTTTTAGGCATTCCTCACAAAATTGCCACAGAACACGCGCCTGTGTAATCTGCGGGGAAGACCACGCCGCAAAAGATTGCCCCCGACCAAGGGATGCGCCACCAACCTGCGCAAATTGTGGCGGGCCTCACACGGCTAATAACACGGACTGCCCAGTGTCCAAAAAGGAGGCGCGGAACCGTAGGGCCGGCACGATCACGCGCTCCTATCGTGAAACCTGCCCCGAACAATCAACAGTGGGCAACGAACAGTTGACAGCGGAAAACTCTCTCATCCATTCAGAACAGTAGCAGCCATGACAAGGCTGTATAATGGAATCCTACGCACAGGCCACTTCCCGGAAACCTGGAAGACAGGGAAGGTAGTAATGATTCCAAAACCGGGAAAAGATACCACACGGCCGTCATCCTACCGCCCGATTACACTGCTCCCAACGATGGAGAAGGTGCTGGAGAGACTACTCCTAACCACCATGACCCCCCCGTGAAGAGCAACATGGGTTTAGAGAGGGGTACTCAACAACCCATCAGGTGATGCGAGTTCTGCATCACACGGCAGCAGCATTTAACAAGAAGGAGCACGTAGCGGCGGTGTTCCTTGACATGGAGAAGGCCTTCGACCGCGTATGGCACGAAGGCCTGATCTACAAGATGTCCACTTCTACACTTCCAAGAAGAGTCGTCCAGGTCATAAAATCCTACCTGCAGGGACGCCGTTTTTACGTGACCGTGGAAAACACCGACTCCACACTGAGACCAATATCGGCAGGTGTACCACAGAGTGGCCTATCACCGTTATGCTACTCGTGGTACACCAACGACATACCCAGGAGAAGGACGTGACACTGGCTCTCTATGCTGAAGATGCAGCCTTTCTGGCAAACTCAATTAGACCTGTGCACGCAGCAATAAAATTACAGAGACAGCTGAATAAGCTCCCAGAATGTCTGTGCAAGTGGCGCCTGGTGGCGAACCCCGCCAAAACACAGGCCATTCTCCTTAGTAAGGCAGCAATACTACCACCCAGGCTGCAGCTGCTGGGTCATGAGATCCCGTGGTCGCCCCAGGTGAAATACCTCGGGGTGACCATAGACCGGCAAATTACTATGACACCACACATAGAGGAAAATGTGTGTCAGATGCGTGTTACGCGGGCCATCCTCCGACCCATCATCAGGTCCAGGCTGCTTCTCAAGATCAAGTTCGCCATCTATAAGCAGTATATAAGATCAAAACTGACATACGCAGCACCGGCGTGGTACATGTTAACAGGAAATCCATGGCGCTCCGTACCATCGTGGGGTGCCAAGATACGTCAGAAATGACGTCATAGCGCGAGACCTAAACATCGAAACGCTGGACTATTTTATAAAAAGAACAGCCACAAAGCTATTCAGAACAGCCACCAGCTCACGACACCCGCACATCAACGACATAGCCCCGTACCACTCCGGCCACCGGATAGGCGAGCCTTCCCACGAAGCCTCTTTCTCCACTCAACCGAGGACGAGGAAGAAGAAGAGAAAGAAAGAAAAACCATATACGGTTACCCAGAGCAAGCACCTTATCTCCAGTCGAGTTCCTCAAGACGCCTAGATGGAGGCATACCAGACACCACCAACCCAATGACCCAACCTTCGTAACGGTTGGCGGTAGAGCCCACTGAAAGGGGACAATCTCCCCGAACAGTAGACCTCTGCAGAAGGCAGTGAAGAATATCCCACGACGGTCGGTGCGGATTATGACGGGGATCACATACTGAAGCGGACGACTGCCCGACCACAACCACAGAAAGCTCCTGAAGACCCTGCTGGCCGACTGAACACAAGAAAACTGGCGTTTTGATTTCTCCCTGGAACAACCCCCGGGCCGCACCGTTCGGAATCCTTCACTAATCCTAGCAAGCGAAGTGTGCCGTCGTGCACAATTACTTAATTCGAACTTTAAAACGTTCATACATCTAATTCCTATTGCAGTGATTCTAGGTGGTTCTAAACCTCGGTAGATGATGAAAAACCTTTTATCTTGCCCTAAAATTGCTAAGTTTATTTTCATAAATTTCGTATACAGACAACACAAACTGTAACAAATTAAATCATCTTAGAGAGTGAATATATTAATACGTTACTGTCGTTACACCTCCGTCGTCTGAAATTATCTCGATCTCGAAAGGAAATGTATACCTATTTTGACACTTTAATATGTTGTGGAGCGATGCTTAACTTCGTTGCCCTTTTGTCTGCGGGCGGAGCTTCCGCGGAATCATCTTTGAATGCCGCTAAATCATCACAATTAAAACATCACGGAATGTCTTTGGAAGAGGGAATACAAAGAGCGCTCTGTCTCCGCCCGGCGCTGTTTGAGGCCGGCGCCGGCTCCGAGGCGGAGGCATTAATCAGACGGACTAATTAGCGCTGCTTGTTGCGGTCTCCACTCTCGATGGCACCGCCGCATTCCGCAGTTAGACGAGGACGATTAGACGAAGCACTATCAGTTTAATGCACTTATCTTGCAGATATACATTAGATAACACAAGATAAAGATTCACTATGTAGGTAAAATTTACGCAAGGTGTTTTATTATTATTAATGTTCCTGATTGCATTGTTTTCTACTCCAACTTATTGTTTTTGTCTAACACACATCTATTAAGTCTAAATTTGACCTAGAAAATGAACGAAATTCTATTAAACAATTTCCAGGTACAAGCCTATGTAGGATATTTGTTTTTTGTAATGTCTGTTAATTTATCCATTATTCGAGAATTTTATTTAAATTATTTTTTTATAGCTTGTAATCTCGATTTAAATATTTGCTCTATGAATCTCATTAAGCCTAAAACTTATATAAGATCGGCCAATAATGTGATTTAGCGCATAGAGAGGCGCGGCGTTAAATTCAAATTAAAACTACTTAGATACAATTTTCGATAACTTTTTTTTTAAGGATCTATGCTGAAGAAGACAGCTATGTTCAGCTTTTCCGTGCGACGCTTTGCCTGCGAGCGACCCCGGCACCGTTCCGGTCTTATCACACTGGCCGCTAGATATTACAATATGTGATATTTTACTGTGTCAAAATTAATTGACGCAACTGTATTCGTGATCGTCAACCTACATACATAGAAAAAGATATTAAAATAGCGGATTAATTTTTTTTTCAAAGATATTCGCTGCAGACCTATATTTTGTCAGCATTACCTAATTAGAGGCAACACGCATTTCTACAAAAACCATCACATACTTTAATAAATTATGTAAAAAAATTATCTACCTATTTTTATCGCTATTTTAAATATAATAGTGATTTGTAACGAAACGAATGCTCCCTGGAAATCTGTGGTCTTATTTTCGGAGTTAAATATCGTTATTATAGTATTTTATATTATTGTTTTCGTCTCTTAGTTTTAGTGATAAGCATTACAGATACTGGAACTCACTCGATAGTTATTTATATATGGTTTCAGTTAAATTCGCAACATGTCTACAAAAAACGCGTTGCCAACATATGACATGAGCTGTAAAGTACCGAGTTATTTCACAAAGTACAAAATAACTTTCCTCTTCGAACTCTTCCTCTTCCTTGTTATGTTAGACGTCGCGAACTCCACAGAAACGTAGACTTACCCACTATTCATTCAAAAACACTCAAGTCACGCTGGGAGCGCTTCTTCAAAGCAGCTTCCATCCATATGGATATAAACCCGCTAATAAAACACGCGTTCAACTAAACGGTTTTGAACCACCTCCGTCGCCCTAAACACGCGTTCTCCAACCCTCCAAATAAAATCTCACTAAAGTTAAAAGCTTCGTATGTAAGTAACTATATATAAGTATCTATCTAAATAAGCGCAACAGTCGTCTCAACTGTTCTTGTATCTTTATGTTCGATTCGAACATTTCTAATAGGTGACACGACAAGATAAATATATTGAACAAATTACTTTTAAACGTAAATACGTTTAGTATTTACGTTTAATAATAGTTTCAACAAACCTCATTGTTATGTTGACAACTTCGAAATATTTGTTTTAACTATGGTATGTGTTAAATCGATTAATAGTCATAATCTCTTTAAATATCTTGAATAATGACTACGACATAATTGTATTGACAGAGTCATGGTTACACTCCGGAATTTTTGACCGTGAGCTATGTGATAATAGGTACGACGTATTTAGAGCTGACCGAAATCCGAAAATTTCCGGCAGAAGTATGGGTGGAGGTATTGTAATGTTAACACGGAATTCTTTAGGTGCCATGTACCGGAATTTTGACCACCTCTCATCTACTGAACTACTTTGGGTAACTGTCCCTCCCGCTGCCGGAATTTCAAACTCAATTATTCATTTTTGTGTAGTGTATATTCCGCCCGACCCTCATAAAATTCCCGGCGATCTAAATAAAATTTGCCAGTTCTTCGAGCATGAATGTCAGCTATCACCAAACGACAATTTTATATTGATTGGCGATTTTAATTTACCTTGCGTTTCTTGGGCACAAGATGGATACACAATTATGAGGAAGGGTTCAGTCGAAGTGCAGCATGCCAGTACACAAACATTAGACTTATTGACGCAGTACGGATTAAAACAGTTCAATTGTACGAAAAATTTTGCAAATAATACACTGGATCTAGTTTTCTCCAATCTACCAATACACATATCACCCGTAACCATACCACTATTAAAGGAAGACCCCGCACACCCTTCTTTTACTTTCACAATACTAGACTTATATATTACACCTCTTCAGGAGGCGACAAGTGAGCCTAGGCGTAATTTTCAAAAGGCGTGCTATACTGACATGAACAACTTTTTTAATAAACAAGACTGGCAAAACATTCTGTGCAACTTTTCTGTTGACGAAGCCGTTAATACATTGTATAATATAATATATGATGTGTAAATTTGTATGTGCCTACCATACATAGATCAGGAAAGCGTTCGTATCCTAAGTGGTACTCGCCAGCGCTGATAAAAATAATCAAGGAAAAGACTAAAGCTCATCACCGCTGGAAGAAATACGGTAACTTATTGGACTACGACGAGTTTGCTTTGTTGCGCACGAGAGAACGTCATATACAAAAAGAGTGTTTCTCATATTTCACAAAAAACTGTGGGGATGGTATCAAAAAACATCCAAAAACATTCTGGAGTTTTATTAAGGCGTTGCGTGGTGGTTCCGTATACCAAAAAAGTTTTTACTTCGGGATAAAGAGTTCACTGCGGGACAGGATATCTGCAACGCATTCTGCTCCTATTTTGAGAGTGTTTTTGAACAACCCGATAGTACCTCCTTAGCTGTAGAAGAATTATCAACATACCCCGATTCATTATCTAAGATACAAACAACCGCACAACATATAGAAAAGTATTTAAAAAGATTAGATCCCAACAAAAGTCCCGGCAGCGATGGTTTACCGTCAGTGTTCTGGTTACGATGTGCAAAAACACTCTCAGTTCCTTTGGCAATCATATTTAACCGTTCACTGCGTGAGGGTATATTTCCGAGAAAATGGAAGGAGGCTCACGTAGTGCCCATTCACAAAAAGGGTTCAAGGATGGACATTACAAACTACAGAGGTATTTCTATCTTAAATATTGTGGCAAAGGTACTCGAAAAGATTATCTACGACGAAGTTTATCCCCTACTGGCGCAATCTATCCCACAGCAGCAACATGGTTTTATGAAGGGACGTTCTACTACAACGAACTTAGCTTGCTTCTCGAACTTTATTTTCGAAAATATGGAAAGAGGAGGGCAGGTTGATGTGATTTACACGGACTTCGAAAAGGCTTTCGATCGTGTGGATCATGTCATTCTGCTTAACAAGTTGCAATTATTGGGGATCCACGGTGATCTTTTACGGTGGATCAAATCGTATTTAACAAATCGTTCTCAAGCGGTTGTCATGAGTGGTTACCGTTCTAGATATATAATTATACCTTCAGGTGTCCCGCAGGGATCCCACTTGGCCCCTGTTTTTTACAACTGCTATCTGTATGATATAGGATCTAGTATACAGTACTCCAAATTTCTCATGTATGCAGATGATAAAAAGATTTTTTGCAAAATCAAGTCACTGCAAGATTGTCTATTAATGCAAAGTGACCTAAATAGTTTGTTAGAATATTATAAAAAAATAAGATTAAAATTAACACAGATAAATGTGAATGCATAACATTCACCCGGAAGCCAAAGCCAATTAAATATGATTACCATTTTCATAAAGATCCCATTAATCGAAAACATAGTGTTAGAGATTTAGGTGTCTACTTTGACCACAAAATGTTACTCTCAGATCACATCGACCACGTAGCAACTAAAGCGATCAAAAGCCTTGGCTTTGTCTTTCGGGCTTGTAAACCATTCCTGACATATCAGTGGTTAAAACAATCTATTATGCATATGTCAGAAGTATCTTGGAGTACGCATGCACAATTTGGTCGCCACAATATATTGTGTATAAACATCGGCTTGAGACCATTCAGAATAGATTTGTTCGACATCTTAACTATCGTTCTCGTAAATCACCTGGAGACTATGAGGAGAGTCGCAACGAGCACAGTCTATTATCCCTAGAACAGAGGCGTATTGTCCAGGATATGAGCTTTTTGTACGATGTTATTAATAGCAAAATTGACTGCGCAGATTTATTATCAAAAATTACATTTAATACGCCAAAATATCGTACACGTCACACATCACTTTTACAAATACCCACATGTCATACCAACTACCTACAAAATTCGGTACTATTAGAATTGCTAGCACATATAATAAAAAATTTCAAAACATTGGACCTCTTTGCGGAGGGCAAACGCGGATTTTTGCAAAGAGTGATGGAGTTGATAAAAAATAATTAAGAAGTATATGTATATGTAGTAAATTTTTTTATGAATTTAAATATTACTTCTTAAATACTAGTAAAATTCGAAGGGTTGCTTGTTTTTGTAATTTATATATAGGTATATATTTTTTAAATAATCTCTTGTGTGTTGCTTGTTACTAACTTATAGTTGTCTACTCTAGATTGTATAATGGATAAATTAAGGGAAACCTGTTATTGGCTATACATTATAACATATATTTATTGTCATTTAATCTAAGTTTATGCTGTTGGTTTTCTCAAGAAATAAAATAAAAAAAAAATAAAAATAAAATAAATAAATCTCATGTTAATATAGAGCTCTTAGTTGGACTCCCTAGGTGAATTACATAGATAATGATTTTTCTTGCTTCCTTCTTAAAACTATTAGATTAATTGGTTAGATCAAGCATTTTCCCGAGCACCGGTCCCGCTCTAGACGGCATTAGTTTAAAGCCGATAAGGTCTCAGACCATCTGCCTGACCAAAGACTGTAGGTAGTGTTCAGTTGGTAGGCTAGCCTTCTGCTAGAGTCCAACATAACCCACCCGCCGTAGACCGGGCGCGGGTAGTATCCGGTGTAAGGTCATCCGAGTACCACAGGATGTTATTAAGATGATTACAAAAGAGCGCACCCCTTTTGAGGATTCACTACCATCCCCCGTGTGAAAAAAAAGAGTTATTTCACTGCCTATCTTAATCCTTTACGTCAGAACACAGTAATAAGCGAACACTGCTTTTTCTGGTATCCAAGCAAACGACCTTGGAATATAGGTTCTCACTATTCCTGAGAACCAATAAGTAGTGTAGTTTTTCTAACAAATAACTGTAGGGTGTGCATAGAACTTACCGGGAACCGGTGGGTAAGAGTAGGGCGCGCAGGCGGCGGCGGGGTCGAGGTGCGGCTGCGGCGCCCACTCCACGGGCTTGTACTGGTGGTGCAGCGGCGCGCGGCCCAGCAGCAGCCCGCCCACGCCCACGCCCACGCCCACGCCCACGCCGTAGCCCGCCATGTTGTGCGCGTACTCGGCGTGCCGGTGCGCCGCCGCCGCGCCGCCGTACCTGCCGTACCACCCGTCTCCGCTACAACGCGGCCAACTGTAGCTACACTTTATGTCGTAACGCTCGTAGACGCAACAATAGCACGAATAATAAATTAGTAGGTCTATTCTGCTAATAAATGCACAATGTAGGCGCGTTACGAGAATCAGAGTAATGTAATACAGAGTGATTTTCACACACGCTCTGTGATTCAGAAATCAGTTATTATCTTCTTTTTAATTTAATCCTTAAATGTCAAGGTCAAGTAAAGGGCGAAAGATTATTAATACTAACTGTGAAATCAATCATCAAACTTCAGTTGTTTTATTAACATTAATCACAGCAAATTAAAGTCACTTTATACCTATCCCCTCTACTAACTGTCTCATGTATTGTTAAATAATAAAATAATTATTATATGTCATATTTGTACCATTAAAACATCAACATAAAATCTGTCACAATATTTTTATAACACACGTGAGCGTTGTATCACTCGGAGCTTTTAAACGAATTGTATTGGAGTGTTTTTTAATTGGACGTACAGAACGACCCGATCATTCTCGCAATGCACTCGGGCGTAGTTGCCTGTGACTAATAGGATCCCAATATTGTTAGATGACGCAATAATTCTATGTTTTGATTGGTTAAACGTTCCAGTTCAGGTAAGATACGGCTGCAAAATATTAGCAGAATTAACATACATTAGAACTATAGTACTATAGTTACATTTTAAACGAAAATAATATTTATTTTATTTATTTATTGTAAGTAGGACTACCAGCAATTGTTATAATATTACATCCAAAATATTACAAATCCTTAACATATTGAATATAACAATTTTTTTAAGGCAGTCACAACATACACCAAAATATACACAGTCACACATATTACAGTATTACAAAAAAATCACAAAAGGAAAAAGAAAATAACATAAACCAATCGGATGATTATGATGTATGATGGCAAGACGAATCGGAACCGAAGAAACCGAAAAAAAATTAAAATAAATTAGAAATATTTAAAATAACATTCATAGCGCCCTCAACAACTCCGTTATTCTTTTCTTAAACTGTTGGAGAGAAAGAGAAAATATGTCGAGGTCTGCGTGTCCTGAGAATCTATTATAAGTATCTGGTAAACGATACAATGTAGAGTGCATGCGAGCATTAGTACGGGCAAATGGCTTAAGAAACGAGGGAATCGCATAACGCGGTGGCTTTCGTGGGACTCTGATATTCAACTTGCAAAGCAATTGCGGACTGTCCATATGATTGTAATATATAGATATAGATAATATGATTGTAATAGGCCATGAAAGATACGTTTATACTAGACAGTAGAGCATTATTTACCCAGAGTAGTGCTGGTGCCAGGGGTCGTAGTCGTAGAGGTCGACGCCGGCGCAGGCGCCCGCGGCGGTCGGCGCGCCCGCCGCCGCCGCGTTGAAAAATGACGCGGGCAGGTTGCGCGACACCATCGGCACGCTCTCTGCGCACCAACGCACACATCAGCATATAAAATACTTTAATATATCATATACACCTGCTGCATCGTCCCTCTCCTGAGGGGCGATCGCCCTCACGATTTGCCTATATGGTTATTAGAACCTAGGCCAGGCTGACTTTAGTCGGTAGGTCACGTGGCTGGACCGTTCCGGTCGCGTGGAGTCAGACATGACCTCCGTGACATTTGCCGTTGCGGGGGTATCCTGGGTACGTTTCGTGCTCCTTGTGAGGATTCTCAGCCTTCCTCTCCTGAGGAAAAAAATATATATACACCTATATTTTCCGACGTCTTAGCGCCGCTGTGACCTGAGCACTCGAAAGATCTGAGGCTCGATCCCTAAATATATTCACCTGATTATAGGATCTCTTATATCTAATATTTGAATTCAACCAATTAGCTCTGGGTGCGCGTGATAATTGATCTTTCTGTGATTCTCCTAGAAGATGTGTATTAACTGTGATGACGACAGCGTACTTCCGAGTTGAAGAACAGAACTCAACCATTCACACCCATTCTTATTCTTCTTAGTGGAGTGACACCGTAATCACATTGAGTTTCTAGTTGAGTAGATACATTTCTACGTCATTTTAGTCTTGTCTTTGAAACTATATGTTTATTCACATATAGTCCGAACGCCACTAAAGTTAATGGTCATACTAAATCTTATTATAGAACCTGTCATTAATATTCTGAATGTCTCTCAATGTTAGGTCACAAAGGAGACTGTCGGCGACCAGCGGGGCCCGTGCCCGGGAAGGCCAGTCCCTGCTACACAAAGGTCGCCGTCAGTCGTCGATCCCGGATGCCCCGGGGGATCGACGGTCTCCCCCCCCCCATCTTTCATCTTTGCGGGGAGGCGAAAGGGGCCCGCACAATGCGGGCCGACGCCGACGGGGTCGTGGAAGTATTCTCACGAGTTCCCATGACCTTGTCACGCTGCGATGCAGCTCCCTCCCCCCCCTCATCTTATGCGGGGAGGACCCGCCGACGATCGAAACTCGCGGCAAGGCGTCAGTGAGGGGCATTGTTAGGTTTTTAGTCGGTAGGCCGCGTACTTGGCTGGCACTCGGCCCCCAAGCGCGCGGAGAGTCCGACATAACCCCGCGGTTTTCCCGAGCCGCGGGGTATGGGTAACCCACTTTCCTAACATAAAAAAAAAGTCACAAAGGAGACAGTTAAAAAAGACTTGACGTGACGGAGATCAAAATGATTAGATGATAAAGTGTAGTGACTAAAATTTGTAAAATTATTAATGAATGAATGAGTTCATGATGAAGTTTCAAAGTAACATCAGAGACAAAATAGATAGATATGGGCATATGCTCCTAGCCAATACCACGTCAATCGAAATGTTATTCTTCCGTATGATAATGAATCGAGGAAAGATGAAAGGCACATTTCTAAAACAGTTATAGACATAAATATATCACAGCAGGAAACACAAATAACTATGAATGAAATAAGAAGAAAGGATTCACAATCATAAATTTATTCATCAAAGCTACTACACCGTTTGGTTCACAAGTCTACGATAGAAGACCTTGTACAGGAAAGAACCAGCAAGAAAACCAGCAAGGGCAATTTTATTTTCTCCCTGTATTGTTACAGAGTCGTCAATTTGAAACTAGCCTCAAATAAATAGTCTCTACATTTACATGAGCCGTGACCTTCAAAACTGGTTACATAGTTAGATTTCTCGTCGTACGAGTTATATTGATATCTTTAAACAAATAATATTAGCTCATTTAGTTAAATTAGATTATCCAGAATATCAACGCTTATTTGCCAATAACTTGGCAACGGATATAATGAAACTCACGTGTTGCCAGATCTATTGAACTGAAACTAAGACTATATGAAATGTGAATATGATAAATACTAATTGGCTAAATTATCATCTTTATTCGTGGAGTTATGAAGTCGTTATATATATACCCCGAAGTTTGTTGGTTCATGCTACTTTTTTTCGAAGTTTCGAAGTCACTGAGTCAACTGTGACGTAACTTTTAGACTAGAAGCAGAACTAAGTGTAAAGTTTGTGCGTACAATATTATGCAGCTTTCAAGCTTTTTGTGTCCTTAAATTTTATATTTGTAATGTCAATAAATAATAATAATACCCTCCAAAGATATCTATGTTGAATAGACATTAGTTCCATTTTTGTATTAAAATAGATGTTCGAATAAGGTGTTCGATTCCAGATATAAACAAAATGCATAATACAGATAACGTATGACATAAACAATCCCAAGAAGGCAATATAATCCATAGACTACGTCCTAAGGGAAAACAGACAAAATGAAGATGAATGATGATCTTTTCTTAAAATACATAAGTTATTAGGTACTGATAGTTTTATAATCTTTATACGAATTTCATAATATACTGCTACATCTGTTAGAAAATTAGAATGGCCTTTCACAAAAGCAACAGACAAAAAGCTCGTATGGTCTTCCGATTGTTCTTGTTAATTGTCTCCGATATTACCCTCCAGAATAACTCTTACACTTAAAGTCCGAGCAATAGAAACAATGTGTCAAATGAAATAATACAATATTGTAAGGTTCTAAGCATACTGTTCACGTAGCCGCTGGGCGGCGTGGTTTTTGCGCGGAGGCACGCGGCGGCGGCGCGCTCAAAGCCGCAGCCACCGTTCTTGCCGCGGCTCCTTCCCGCCAACCTTTACGTAATGGGCCCTGTTTTTTGGCTCTAATCGCGGCGTAACAATGTCCGCGACCGCTCGGCCCATCGGCCCACTTTTTGACCAACCACCAGAACCGGTCGCGTGTGTCGCCCGCCGCGACATTCCGCGACCCACACTCGCATAATTCGCAGATTGACGAACAATCGGACGCCGCTGAACTATTCGCCGATTATCTCACACAATGAGCAAATGAACCGGCGAGGTGAACTCGATTAGAAGACGCAGTTGAAGCGGTGGGGCGCGTAATTAAACGGTGGATTTTAATTAAGGCGCTCGGAGATTTATCTAGCCTCACCCGCAGAGGCTGCCTTCCCAGAACCGCTTCGCTCTCCGCTGGCGTGTTTTTGCAAGCCCGTCTCAGTACCGGTGCAGTTCGTACGTTGAACGAGCTACGTAATATTTTATCTACTTAGAAGTGGAAACTTTTTAAATTTCAAATTAAATTAATATAATGTATATCTATAAAAATATATTTCTTAAAAATAAAATGCGTCAGTACGGCATCATTGGTATATAATTGTTTGGTGCTAGTTGTTAAATACTCGTAGTTAATTAACAAACTAAACTTACAGAATTTTGAAACTGACGCTTTAGAAAGAACTATCAAAATGTCGTATATAATCGCAATATTCTAGAAATTTAAATATTCGATGGAATTTTTGACATTTTACCCAATCACTTGTTACATTACTCGGGTTTATCCATAGGTATTCACGCGTTATTCAAGCGCGATATGATATGTGGCTTTGTGGGTATATTTATACAGCAAGTTTATCTTTCTAGATAAGATTTTGTAGTAATAGATAATGATCATTTTACTATAGTCAGGGACGAAAGCTCTTAGCATTCCATGGATTCAACGTGAGCGTCCATAACTTCTTTTCATATTGTTCTTTCTTCTTTCTCTATATTATACGATAGAGAAGTTACTGATTTCTATCTCACCTCATGGTAAGTTACGATATCAAACAATGCCCAAACACAAAACACAACTTATTAACAAAACATTACTTATAACAAAATATAACTATTAAGATCAACTCAATTAAGACGAGAGTAGTTGAAAAGACAACTTGTCAATCTCTAGCCTACGGTTTTGCTACAGCATCATTACATTCGAAACAGGTCCCTCCAAGGAGCTCATAACCTGAACGTCGGTCTAATTGCCGGGTACGTAGCAGCAAGATGAAGGAATAATGTAGCACTTTTCCACCCCAAGTACCATCATGTTTGATAATTCACTCACACTGTCAATACTATAACTCACATTTTTGTATGACAAGGTGGGTGTTAATTATAACCAACATCACCTTGGCCGAGAGAGGTCCACTGCTGAACTTAACCTACTCAACGATCTTCAAACCCACTGTTCCCTCACTGCTAGCACCCTTTCTGCCATTCTAGGGCATTTGCGTCCAATAATGCGTCAGTTATGCGAGGTATGAAGGTCCTGTCGACTACCACGTTAAGGTTAAGGTTTGTAATTCTTTGAGCTAAGTCGGTGACCTTGGTTCCTTTTCCATTAAATAAAGAACGCAGGTCCGCCATTTCCTTTTGACTAACTTCGAGCATATTTATAAATCCTAATATTAGTGACCAGGTTCCGGTGCCTTAAGTAGCTTGGTGTTCCCGGGGGCTCCCTACATGCCTGAGGAAGGCCATCCCTGAGGTTTTTAGTAGGTAGGCCTCCCCTTCTGGGGAGGAGAGCCCCACATAACCACCGGCTCGCCACAGCCGGGGTATGCAACTTAATGCATTTTCCTCAGGGGGGACAAAAAAAAAGGTTCCGGTGCTTTATGTCATCATGATTAAAAATGAAGACTTTCGCAATTAAAAATAAAGTAACTACCCAAACGTAACTACCCAAACGCTACCTAGCCGACTCGGATGATCTGATTGGATTCAGTGATTGTCCAGAAGGAGCCCGCCGAGCGGGGTCGGGAGATGGCCGATCCCGCTCAAAGGAGGCGGCGCCGGGCTCGGTAGCACAGCTGCGTCGCCGCCGCGGATCGCCCGTGGGCGCTAGGAAGTCGCGACCGCTATGGCGACCCGGGATGGACCACGCCCCTTCCGTGGCCGGGGGGCGTCGTCGGTGGAGGAGACCGGGGGAAGTAGTGAGCCTCCCCCGAGGAGGGCTCCCCTGTATTAACGGAGGAGCGGAGGCTGGGGGTTCCCGGAAGTAGCTTGGTGTTCCCAGGGGCTCCCTACATGCCTGAGGAAGGCCATCCCTGAGGTTTTTAGTGGGTAGGCCTCCCCCTTCTGGGGAGGAGAACCCCACATAACCGCCGGCTCGCCACAGCCGGGGTATGCAATTTAATGCATTTTCCTCAGGTCCAAATCCAAAGTCGGGATAAAATGTCGGATCACACTGTCAGAGGTCTGAATGGCAGATGGGCGCGACGTCGCGAGTGATTATACTTTTATCAAAGATCTTAAAGCACTCGCGCTCTATGATCTCACACATCATCAGATTTGAACATCTACAAAGTTCACGTTCAAGTACTATAGGTGATTTCGATGCACTTATCATTAGGTGGTAATTTCCATCTTATTTATGATGTGCAACAAGCTTATACCTTTGGGTTTATCGAGGGCCAGTGCCCTGGCAAAGTGTTCGTCGACGACGGCAGCCACGTCGCCCGAGTAGTGCGTGAACACCACGCAGTTGGCGCTGACGTACTGAGCGCGCGCACGGCCAGCGCTGCCGCCGCCGCCGCCGCACTCGCCGTCCGACTCTGATGACACGCCTGTGGACAACCACACTCGTTATTACTATTTCATCCCGAGGCTATTTGGTATCAGTATGACAGACTGAAAGTAATATTGCAAAACACTTCGGATTGGATCATCGAAATGATATTATTAGAGTGGACGTTATAACTGCTGACTGATTATCTAGCTATACCTATTTTTCTTACGAGTGAGATCACTAGAGCTCTTTCATGGCGTTGTCTGATACAGTTGCATAGACATGGACTTTACATTGATAACACGGAAGTTAGTTTGATGACGAACGTTCACAGCCATAAATAACCGCTTAAGGTGGACATGCTTTTTTTGCATTCATGTTAGATAAAAAATGAGATAGTGTAAATAATAACTAACGTTGAAACGGCAAGTTTGGTCTATTTCAGTAATTTTCATTTCATGATATAATGACGTATGGCATACTATTGTGGGGATCTGCGGCGAATAATGAAAGTATTTTCGTGCTCCAATAAAGAGCAATTCACTCTATCTATAATATAAAACAAAGAGAATCACTCAGAAATTTAATTAAATATATAAATATAATGACATTAGCGTGTCAATATATTTATTAAAATGTAATATATGTTTATAAGAACTACGATACATTTAATACAAATTTTCAAATTCATCAGTTAAACTCGAGAAATAAAAATAAACTTGCCGTTCCAACATACAGGCTTCAAAAAACTAGGGGTGCGTTCTTGTCGATGACACTCTACGGAGCCCCGGTGTGGGCGGAGTGCCTCTCCCCCCGCGTAGGGTTATCGCGACCCGGGTCGTGCGAGCCTATCGCACGGTCAGCCACGGCGCGGCCTGCGTTTTAGCGGGCCACACGCCGTGGGATGTCGATGCACAGGTCCATGCAGCTGTGTATCGACATCGGGTCACGGCACCGCCGCGCCCCGGACGATCGAAGCCGTTCGTCCGGTGTTGGAGGAGTGGGTTGGGCGCCAGCAGGGCAGCCTCTCATTCCGCATGGTGCAGATACTAACCGGACATGGTTGTTTCGGTCACTACCTGCACGTCCAACGACACGTCCGAGCGCAAGCTGGCCGTGTGCACGGCGGCGTGGCAACAACAGCGCAGCGACCTGATCGCTGCGCTGGGAAGCAGCGACCTCTCGCTGCCGAGCGTGGTCGTGACCATGCTCCGCGACGAGGCGGAATGGGACGCTGTCGCCTCCTTTTGCGAGAACGTCATCTCGCCAGAAGGAGGCAGCGGAGAGGGAGCGGGAGGAGGACGTCGAGGCCGCTTCTCTCCGCCGCAGACGGATAGGTAGGTGAAGGTATTCATTGTATTATCTCAGTGCATCAACATGGATTTGTAAGGCATCGTTCCACAACTACAAACTTAATTATTTATACCAGCTATCTCTTTGAGGCAATGGATAACAATAGGCAAACAGACAGCGTATATACTGACTATCGAAAGGCTTTTGATCGAGTTGACCATAAACTGCTGTTGGAAAAGCTAGCGTACAATGGGATACGGGGAGACTTATGGCGCTGGTTCAAATCATATATTTCAAATCGCTCACAGAGGGTGGTTATCAATGGGTTTGAGTCTGACCTTGTAACAGTCAGTTCTGGTGTGCCACAGGGCTCGATTTTGGGGCCGTTGTTGTTTATAATATTCATCAACGACATCAGTAAGTGCTTTAAATTTTGTCATTTTTTATTGTATGCTGATGATATAAAAATTTATCACACTATAAATGATTACGATGATCATCTGAAATTTCAACAAGATTTGAACCGTTTTTCTGAATATTGTATAAATAATAAACTTGAATTAAACATAAATAAATGTAAATCTATAACATTTACCAAGAAGAAAAAAATTAGTCGCTTTCCCTATCTGCTTTGTGGTGCTCGTATTGAGGATGTTAAACAGATGAGAGATTTGGGAATGATACTAGATAGTAAACTGCATTTAAACACTCATATTGATCATATTGTAAGTAAGGCTTTCAAGATGTATGGTTTTGTCATGCGTTCCAGCTCAAAATTTAAGCAGGTTTCCACGTATCTTCTTTTATATAAATCTCTTGTACGTTCCCAGTTAGAGCATGCTGTGCCTGTGTGGAATCCTATATATGATAAGTATTCGACTGCACTTGAATCTATACAAAAACGATTTCTTAAATGTATGTACTATAAATGTTTCCATAGAAAGTTACCATATAACTTGTTGTTAGAGAAATATAACTTATTACCTTTGAAATTTAGACGTTACCAACTCGAGTCAATTTTTTTATATAATTTATGTCACGGCAAATTTGATTGCATTACACTTAATAATAAAATTCGTTATAAGGTACCTCATAGAATACCTATTAGAAATACTATGCCATTGTTTGCCACGGCCTTCTGCCGAACTAATGCTGGCAAGCGTTCCCCATTAAATAGAATTATCAATTCATATAATAAACATTTTAATGATATTGACATAATATCAACGCGTATAGCAAAATTTAAGCAACTTTTGGCACAATCTTTAACTTTAACTTGAAAGAAGGGGAAATTGTCATATCTTTCAACTTTATATCTTTCCTCAGGTTTGCTTTTTATCATTGTCACTTACAAAGCTAGTTTATACTAAGTAAACTGTCACTCTCAAATTTATTTCCTTAAAATTTAATTATGTGGTTAATGCTGTTGGTGTCACAATGAAGAAAATGTATTGATCTATTGATTGTTAAATATTAAGATTGTGTACACTGTTTATTGACCCAAATAAAGAGAAAAAAAAAAAAAAAAAAAGGCGGGCACACGCAAGAGCGGTGCTCGCCTAATGACCGTACCGCGAGGCTGCGTGTGCGTCTGGCTACCGCGAACGCCGTGGTGATGTCTCTTCGTCTGGGGAACTGTCCAGGGGTTCTCGGATAGTCCCTCCCTTCGCGTTGGCTCGACCAGACCTAGGTCGAGCCGGCCCCAGAGCACATGGCGGTAGAATCGCGAAAGCGCACCCCGCCATGTGCCCCGCATGGGCCTAGAGAACTCAGGGGGGTTTTAGTGGGTAGGCCGGTCCTGTCAGACCGGAGAGCCCCACACATGCCGCGCCAAGCCAGCGCGGTGTGACGGTGCAAAAGGTGCATTTCCCCTCTTAAAAAACAAAAAGTGGTTCGTTCTTAGGGAGATGTGTAACTTTTTATAACACACTTCCAGAAAATATTACTACTTTACCGTTTCATGAATTTAAAGCACATATTAATAATACTCTAATGAAAAAGGGGTATTACAAAGTCAATGATTTTTTAAATGATAAAAATGTTTGGATGTAATTTTTACGATATTTAATTTCCTGAATGATTAAATATGCTTGGATGTAAATTTTGCGACATATAATTTTAATGATTCTTTAATAAATAATATTTTTGTTTTGTACCGGACATATACATATTGTAACGGAAATATATATTTGTTAGTTGTTTTAACTTGTATCGGAGGTTGGGTTCACTTTGTGTCTGAAGCCGGCTTCCAACTGACGACTCTGTAATGATACAGGGAGAAAAAAAAATTGCCCTTGCTGGTTTTCTTGCTGGTTCTTTCCCTTACAAAGTCTCCCGCCGTAGACTTGTGAACCAATGGCGTAGCATCTTTGACATTCAAAAGTGAATGTAAAATCCTATTTGAAGAATAAATTTTTGATTTGATTTAAATAATTTGCAAGAGTTTCCAATAGTATCAAATGCTCCTGCAGGTAACTTTTAATAACAGTTTTCAGAAAATAATGATACAGGAAATGCACGTATTGTAAACAATTATAGCTCCAGGAAGGTTCGATCATTTACCGATGCTGGTTTTGAATTAATGTAGCATATATTTCAGACCTGGGAGGAGCCATACGATGCCCTAGGCTATGACATGTCCAAGGTGTTTAATGTGCATCGTTATAAAATTCGATCAGGAAATTAGACTACTTTAGATTCCGGGAATGCACTCCGGATCTATTAGCATGGTATGCGTATGACAGGAAAGTATAATATCAGCGGGAAGGTCAGAGGTCTCCAGGGCCTGACGAAATGCACAACTTCACTTTTGGATTAAGAAGTTTCAAACTATTGCTCTACTATTCTGGAACTACCATTGATACCGAAGCGTATGGTGTAGACCCAGCAGGTGCACCATGACAATTATCCGATACTTGTTTCTAGTAATACAGAAAGCTCGTTATTTTCGACGGCACGTATTTTTCGATGCATCCTTTTCTGCAGCCCTAACCACCGGTAGCTAAGGCCCTGTCCCGCTTCCGGCGATATACTAGAATTATGTTTTTTTTTTCAATATATTCTCGTATATATTGTAAAATTATAAATTTAAAAATTTCAATTTATAATAATTGCAATAATTCTTATTCGTACCAATTAACTTAGCCCAAAGTAAGTACTGTAAAGATTGTGTTATGGGATCTAGGGCAATTGATAAATAAATATATATATATATATATACTCGTAAATAATGTTTGTAAGCATACGTATTAACAACCACAACTAAAGTACGAATACTCTTATTCATCAAGCAAACATCAGTTCCCATCGAGACTCGAACCCGGTACCTCAAGATAGCGTCACACGAACGACCCTCCCAACCTATTAACGCTAGACTTCAAGACCTGCTTGCGGCGGCATCTAAGCCGTCGCATCCATTGCCTTCCCCTTCTCGGCAGCCTTCTGCTTAGCCACGAGTAGGTTAAATTAGGCCAGAGCCATTTGGGTGTACCGCGCCTCTTCTAGCGCATTTGCTCTTTTATAGGGCAGCGCTGATTGCCACCTCTCCCCGTCAATACCACCAACTGTGAGCCAGTCTCAAGGCAACACTAGTCAATACCGGCAGAGGATTCGTAGACCGCGACATGTCCTTAGCGACCCCCCTAACCAACTCACGCAGGAACTTCTAGACCTGCAAGCGGCGGCATCTGAGCCGTCGCTCCCCCTTGTCAACCCCTAAACGGCAGCCTTCTGCTTAGCCATGAATAGGTTCTTGTCAATACTGGCCGGTCCCACTTTGGAGATTCGTGCCTTCTTCTAGCGCATATACCCTCACCATGGGGAAGCGCTAACCGTGCCTCTCCTGAGGTGCGGCCCTCTCGTCAATAAAGCCAGTAGGGTCAATAGGACCAAAGGCTAGGCTGAGTTTAGTCGGTAGGTCTGTGTCGAGCCGTCTCGACAGTACCAGGAGTCCGACATAATCAACGCATCCCTGCTTGCCTGTTGCGTTGGTATCCATGATGGATTCTCAGCCTCCTCTCCTGAGAAAAAAAAAAATGCCACCTCTCCTGAAGTGCGGTCTTCCGAGTCACGTCAAGCCATAGGGTGATTAGCACTAACGGCTCGAATCGTCAAGAGCCCGACATAATCACCGTGGTACTTTGTTGCGGTGGTAGCCATGAGGATTCTCAATATCTCCTCTCCAGAGAGAAAAAAACAACATAAATGTCTAAGATGATGATGAACACACCATCGGCGCTGGTGCGTCCATGAGCAGAAAGGTCCTCCTCCTTAGCGCGAAGGCGCGGCGCGTGTAGCGGGTGCGCCCGCGGCGGTGAGCCCGGCGACTGGGCGCCTGATGACGCCGAGCCGGAGCTGAGCGCGGCACCACCGCCGCCGCTGCCTCCGCCTCCGCCCCCGCCCCCGCCCCCGACGTACGCCTCGCTACCCGCGTTGTTCGCGCCACTTTGAACATTGAACTGCAACAATGACACAAGCTGTAAGACTGACATATTGCTCAAACTTGGCACGAGATGTGACCAACATTTGTGCTGAAGTGGCTATCATGATATCTAATATTGACAACTGACGACTCTATAATGATACAGGGAGAAAAAAAAATTGCCCTTGCTGGTTTTCTTGCTGGTTCTTTCCCTTACAAAGTCTCCCGCCGTAGACTTGTGAACCAATGGCGTAGCATCTTTGACATTCAAAAGTGATTGTAAAATCCTATTTGAAGAATAAATTTTTGTTTGATTTGAATAATTTGCAAGAGTTTCCAATAGTATCAAATGCTCCTGCAGGTAACTTTTAATAACAGTTTTCAGAAAATAATGTTACAGCAAATGCACGTATTGTAAACAATTATAGCTCCAGGAAGGTTCGATCATTTACCGATGCTGATGTTGAGCTAATGTAGCTGTAGCTACAAGCTGTAAAACTGACATATTGCTCAAGCTTGGCACGTCATGTGACCAACATTTGTGCTGAAGTGGCTATCATGATATCTAATATTGACACCAGACTACTGACGTTAGGGTGGTTTAGTTATCCAGCAGCACGTTGTTCCAGAACGGATTACAGGAAGGTAGCTCTTGTTCTCTCTAGCCCAAGGAAAAATGACCAGGCGGAAATCAGATGCGAATAACTTCGTTCACTGTTTGAGATAAATCTCGCACAGAGAATACCTATCTATGGATAGAAATCAAAACCAACGTTTCGTAGTCCCCTATTTATTACACCAAAATTAAACAGAATTAAATACTTTCATCAATAAGAATATACAAATGATTTACTTGTATCCCTATGTTTTGCTTTTTTAAATAGTCACGTAATATTTATTTGCTGCACTCAACGAATCAGGCTATATTTATAGGTTAACATTTTAAATGATTATGAATTATTTGGTAATTAGAAATATAAAGGTTAAAAACATTTATATTTCTTTTACCAAATAATTCATAAAATACATGAAAATATAGAGACATGACGATAGAAGCCATAGATTTTTAATAAAATAATATTGCGCTACTGTGACGAACTTACAACGAGTTCCTCATATACCATAGATTCACATTTAAATGATTTTGAAATATGTATTATCTATATATTGTATAGGTTAATAAACCAATAAGAAGAATAAACATTTTACTCGTCAGAACCACAATAATAAATAAATAACATAAAGTAAAACCTAGCTAGGGGCATGGACTCTACCTATCTTTTCTAAAAGCGCCTCGTCATTTTTTGAACTCTTACAACTTGGGTTTGGAGTATAGCAAATAAAAAAAATTCTCTGGATATATTGTTCATAGCGGACTTATTAAATAGATAAAGCTTTAATTACATAGCCTATCTAAAAAACCTGATTTCGCCACTGTCTTTCTTTAGATCAGCAACATTCTTGGATGTTTCCTAGAGAACTAACATTTTACGTAAACTTGTATAGAAACACCAAAAATGTTTAAAAACCTGTAATTTAATCCCCCAACCTCTAGAACTATGGATGGAAGTTTGTATGAGAATGTAAGAAATTTAAAAAAGATACGAAATCCCACCCAAACCATGTTCACGTAAAATTTCAAGAACGAGCCACATATTTTGACGTAGAAATTGTAGAAATAGGACGTGTAGAGTTGGCTCTACATAAGTTTCTGACAGTACGAGTATATGACTCGTTCTCGTGTTTAGTAAGATTTTACATGAAAATATTGCAAAGACAAGCCTACATTTCGTTGTAGATTTTGTGAAATCGGGTCTTGAAGAGTTAGGACGTGTAGAGTTTAAAGCTTCGCTCTATATAAAATGTTGTAACCTTTTGACAGTACGAGCCATATGTTTCGCTTCTATTGTGTATGAAAGACGTGAAAATAATCTTCATACGAAATAAGCATTTTACTCCTGCGAAGAAAAATAACAAATGAGTAACTAGCAATTAGATGTGCATAGAGCTAACAATTGCGTATGCCATTTAATGTTATACACGACCGGATGCTGCCGGCGACAGTAGCCACTGCTTTTAGTGCGCGGTAAAAAGTTGTTATGAGGTGCCACGCGGCGGCCGGAGCGCGGCGGCTTCCCAGGTGCACTGCCACGATCAACTGCACTGGTTAACTGGTTAACTGGCGAACCAGTTAATCAATCCTTCCAGTTACAGTTAATCATTGATATGTGCAGGAATGAGGTTTGATGTTACATTACTAAAGTCCAGCAACATTTGAATAATATTGTATTATAGTCCTAATTGAGATTTGTGACTGAACTTTGAACTTCGACTGCGCAGGATTAGTATTTCGAGTAGCGTATATTAGCATGGCGTATGTCTTTATAAATTATAGTCTGTGTTATTCTAATATGTAAACTATATTATTGTAAAGTTTCGTTACGTTTGTTATGTAGGTGCAACCGAAGAAATTTTAAATAAGTTAGAGCGGCTTCAGAACTTGGCAATCAGATTTATTGATTGTTTACGTAAATTCAACAAATTCTCTGAATATCGCTCTCGTTTGATGAGGCTGCCCATCAGATATTGACGAGATATCCATATCACGTCTTGTTTTTAGGGTTCACAGTACTCCTACATTTCCTGAATACTTACGCTGTAGATTTAACTCACTGCCACCTTCTACCCGGCCTCAGCATGCTTGTGTGTCGTACCCTTTTTTTTTTTTGTTTCGCTACAAGATTGTGAAATGAGCTGCCAGTCAGTGTTCAATATTGTCAATCTATTGCTTCTTTTAAGCGCAATGTAAATACATTGTCCCCGCAATTTTTTCTTCGAAAATTTATAATTTCTTTTAAACCACCTAGGGCTGGAAGAAAATTCTCTAAGAGATATTTTTTTTATTTTTGTTGTAACTTTGTTTTATTGTGTACAATAATGAGTTTATATAAAATCCATTCAGTAGTTTTTACGTGAAAAAGTATCTATCTATCCTTACTTACAAACTTTCACGTTTTGAATAGTTGTTGAGAGTTGAGACATATTTTAAAGGCCGGCAACGCATCTGTGACTCCTCTGGTGTTGCGGGGGTCCATGGGCAGCGGTTATCGCTTACCATCAGGTGATCCGTTTGCTCGTTTGCTGCCCTATCTTAAAAAAAGTTAATTATTGCCTAATGTAACCTACCCGTACTAACGGTGGCTACAGCCACTTCATGTATGTCACATGTAAAGCAGTATCCAAAATTAAAACCTTTAATTCTTTTCTGTTAGGCGCGACAAACAGACGTTACACATATATTTGTTGATTAATGCTAATTTCATTATTGTTTAATAGTTAAAAATTTATATTATTACTATTTAAGTTCAGCCGAGTTTGATTTATCTCCTGCACACCTTCTTCATTCGTCAGGAAGAGGGATAATCCTTTCCTTTGGAAAAAAGTATTCTATCGAGTTGCTGCAACTCATATTGTTATGATCTCGCGGAGGCACAACGATATTATAGAGAAAAATTAGTACATACATACATACATATATGTCACGCCTTGTTCCCAATGGGGTAGGCAGAGACCACCTCTCTCCACTTGCTAAGATCCTGGCACACTTCTCTTCAAAAATTAGTGTTAGCTTATTATCGCAGACTTGACGAAAAAGGTGACTAACCATCAGGATCTAACTTTCAACTTTGATACTGCCGTCTTACCTACTTCTAAACAGCAGTGTTCACATTGCTATGTTGCGGCGTGAAGGGTGAGATAGACAGTGAAATAACTGGATACTGTGACTTTATTTCTTATGTCACATCTTGTCAACTGAGGTTTTTATGAAGGTTGCAGAATGCTGCGAATCTCACAGGAATCATATTTACTATAGACGATAGTAACCACTTCACCATCAGGTGGGCGGTTTGCTTGTTTGTCAATATCTCACGTAAAACATAAAATCTAACCATCAGGTGCGATTTCCCCGGCTTATAGCGTAAGGGGCTTGCGCCTTCCCATTTTCTGATATCACGAACTAGGGTTGCCCGTAACCCGTATTTTAAAGCTTAAAATGAGTTGGCGTTTGCGAATTGGTACTAACCCGGTCATACTGGAAGTGCGGCGCGTGGTGGAAGGAGCGCGCGGCCCCGCGGCCGTAGAGGTAGGGGTAGTAGGCGCCGTACATCACCTCGGGACAGCTCACCGCCATGCCGCCGGCGGGCCGCGCGCGCGCCCCATGCCGCCGCCGCCGCCCGCCGCGCCACCGCCGCCGCGCTGCGCTGGCGCCGCGGACGACGTAAGCCGCTGCCTACCCCGCTACCCCGCTACCCCGCTACCCCACTACCCAGCTACCACGCTACCACGCTGCCCCGCCCGAGCCTTGCAGAGCGTGCGCGACTGTAACAAATATAACACTTAAGAACTTCGTTAGGAATTAGATTACAAAACTGACGGAAGATATAAAAATATTTAATTTATTAGCTGAACATACTGTCGGTGATATCAATTAAATACAGGTCTATTATGTAATAGATATTAAATATCTCGTTATATGCACTTAGTATTTTATGTAGTAATCAAATTGAACCATCCTAAAGTGGTATTAGCGTCAACATTAAAACAAAAATTTTCCATGTTTTGATTTTTAACTCTCGTCTAAGCATATTTCCGTAGTTCTATATTTTTTTTTTATTGCTAAAGTTGACAAACAAGCAGGCTGCCCACCTGATGGTAAGTGGTAACAGTCGCCTATAGTACATGTGGTTCCCACGAGATTCGCAGCAAATCTGTAAACCTCATAAGAACCACAGTGTACGTTGCCAACTTGTGACATAAGATGTAAAGTCACAGTACCCAGTAATTTCACTGCCTATCTTACCCTTCACGCCGGAACACAGCAAAGCGAACCCTGCTGTTTGGCGGCGGAAATAGGTAAGACGGAGGTACCCATGCAGACGACCCTGGTACAGAGTCTACCTCCTAGGGTCCTCCTTTTTTATTTATGATTATAACAACAGCACTGCCAAATGTAATCGCATATAACATTTTTGTTTTTGTCATTAATAAAAATATCTACTTCAAAAAATTACACTTCGCCAGCATAACTTTCAAAACAGAATTCTCCATATTGTATCTACGTTAACGAGGGTCAATGGCATATGCCAACAAGGCTTGGCATAGCTTATATTATGTGTTACAGTTGTTAACTTTTCCGATTGATCCCTGTTGCCAGTTCCCGCTATCTTTCCACCAGACAAAACGTTGATTACCTAGACGGTCAGCAGAACACAACTGTGCATTTTTTCAAAAACATTCTGTCTCGCGCTAACATATGCAGTATGAATTGTCGCTTATGCTATTTCCAAACCGATGCGTAATCCAAACCTTCACAAAAGAAGGTATACCCATGTAAAATGGCGGCAACAAAATCAAAATTAACTTTATTCAAATATGATTTTATAGAAAACAGACTGATAGACTGATATAACTGATAAGAAGAATGGGCGCAAGAAACTAATCAGCATCTGAAAATTCTCTGGTGCTGTAGCTGTCTATGAGCGGCAGTAATCATTACTATCTGGTGATCCGTCTGCTCATTTACCTCATTTATATCATAAAAAAATCTAGAATCCATACTCCCAGGTGTTAAAAATTACTGGCAAAGTTAACAAGTGACATATTTGCATATTCAATTGGTCTACGTGTGTTTGAGCCTATGCTAATGGTAACAAGGGGCGCTGTCAAACTGCCAATTATTACCAACTTGCGCCTTATAAAGCTACGGCAGCTGCACTGATAATAAGTACTACTGGGCGTTTTATTTTGAACTTGGCTCTGTATGTGGTACGTCTTTGCCTATTATAAAAAAGTTGTTAACGTTAAAACGTTGATAGAAAAAAAAAAATACACGCGTCAAGTGTTACACTATGCAAGCTTCAGTTTGCATGTTAGCGCGCTGCCGGCCAAGTCATTTATATATAACTAGCTTTTGCCCGCGACTTCGTTCGCGTGGACTTTAGGTTCGTCCCGTCTAGTCTAGTAATAAGTAAGAAATACGGTAACTATACACTGCAGAGCCCTAATCATAGGACTATAGGTAGCTACTGCAGTATGCTCCTATAAACTACATTTAACGATCTTTTTCCTTCAGCATAAACATGCAGATTCTTCGCTTTGGAAACACGTGAGCAAGCCACATAGAGCTGACCGTGAGAAAAACATGGCGTGCCCAATCTTCGAAAATATTTATTTAATTTACATGCTGTAAAAAGCCATATTGATCTTTATTAAATGCACAATGTATTTAGATACTTAATTGGATAAGGATTAATACTGTATTGCTTAAAATCGCTTCGTAAATAAGCCATTATTTCTCGTACAAAGTAAAGGATAAAAAATGGTTATTGTGGGTTATTCCTAAGAGATAAACATATACCATCACGGTCTTTTTTGTAGACCTTTTTAAGTTGTACAATACTGTAGTAAATTGTTTTGATCTATCTTGTAGGATTCAGTCAGCGTTTGCAATGTAAGCGCAAAAAATGTGTTTTTTTTACGAGCTCACATTAGAAACCTCGAAAATTGTAGCCTATGTGTTATTCTGATGTATAAGCTATATTGTGATAAAGTTTCATTCAAATCCATTCAGTAGTTTTTACGAGAAAGAGTAACAAACATCCATACATCCATACTTACAAACTTTCGCCTTTATAATAGTAGTAGGATTTATAGTAAGAGTATTTATGGTTACATATAATTTATAGTAGTTACCAGAAGATGAGATATAATCTTCTGTTAGCTTAGTCATTAAATTATACAGGATAAAAAGAAACCCAAAAAAGTCAATTTGATCTTTGCAATATGGTTATTTTATAATATTGTAATAATAACCCTAGTTGGATCTTGGTAGTACCTACATTACTGCAGCAGCCTGCAAAATAGACATTAATAAAAGTAGAAGTCAACGGACGCATATGTGTGTAAGTTCATCAATGTCTAATTGTGGTTAAATCAAAATCTAAATTAACTTTATTCATATATGACTTTCCCAAACGATGGTCGGACCAAATAGTGGAAGAGCTGCAAATACCTGTCTCCGACGCGCTCCACCAAGCTACAGAACGAGACCAATGGAGACGCCTAGTTGATGGTATAAAACGGAGTCACGATCCTCAGTAGTGAGGGACCGATTTTGAAGAAGAAGAAGAGAATATGACTTTATAGAAAGCACATTTGAAAGGTCCAAATTTTTTCCCTACCACCCTTCAGGACGTATTCTTTAGCTGTTTTTTTTTATAGGATAGGTCTGCAAACGAGCAAACCTGATGGTAACCTGATGGTAAGCTATAACCGTTGCCCATGGACACCCGCAACACCAGAGGAGTTACAGATGCGTTGCCGGCCTTTTAAAAGGGAATAAGGGGGGAAGGGGGGGCTTAGGCCTCCGATACCCTCACTTACTCGGCGAAACACAGCGCAAGCGCTATTTTACGCCGGTTTTCTGTGAGGCCGTGGTATCACTCCGGTCGAGCCGGCTCAATTCGTGCCGAAGAGCCATGGCTCTCCCACGGTATAAGAAGAATGGACGCAAGAAACTTATCAGCTTTATCAAAAGTAATAACAACATTTACAATAAATTATGTAGTTACCTTACAACGTACATATGTGTTTACAATTTAGAATTTTACAATTTAAAACAAATATTTACACTTTACAATATAATGTCTTCAAATCAACACCAAGCATTGGCATCATTTGAACAATCGTTGACTTTGTAATAGCCCTTACTCATTAGCGTCTTTTTGACATATACCTTGAACTTATAACAAGGCAATTCAGCTACACTATGTGGAATCTTGTTATAAAAAATTATACCTCGGCCCATAAACGAACCTCTAGTTTTTTGTAACCTGTACGTTGGAAGGGCAAGTTTATTTTTATTTCTTGTGTTTAAACTATGCATTAGAAAAGTGTTACAATTTTTATACACATTAATCAATTATATAAATAAATGTGTAATTTAATATTTGCAAGCCAGTTCGAAATTTGAATAATACCTTTAATAAGTTACCTCCTTGGTAACCATGTTTTGTAGAGCAAGATTATTCCATTTTGAATTTTACGACAAATATATGTTTACACACATAATTTATTTGGCTGGCAGAATGCATTTCCATACTTTTGCCTGTTTCTTGCATGAATTTGGCCACTACATACTTTTGATCTATCTTGAAGAAGGTTGTCAAAATGTTGCTCTCATTCCCAAGCGTGTTTGAGAAAACACTATCAAATCAATCAAAAATCTAAATTAACTTTATTCAAATATGACTTTTTTAGATAACTCTTTTCAATCGTCCAATCGTCCATTATAAGTATAATAGATAGATAATAACATATTATACGTACTTAACTACACACGGTATGAATTATAATGCCTACAATTTTTTCCTAGACGTCTAGAAACAAGAGCTTCGAATTCCAATCAGTTCAATATAGGTGGTATTGTTCCGTTATCAACCTTATGTTTCATACGTAAAATCTAATGAGAAGTCTAATTTCTTATTATTAATTAATAATGTAATATATTTTAAAATTTAAAATATAGAATCAGTGGCGGCGCAAGACCTAAACTTAATGTGGGCATGGTACATTTTGCGAGGCCCTCTGTTGGTGCAAAAAGGGATTATAAAATAAGATTTCCCATACTTTTTCAAATATATTTTCGGCTGTGAGGCGCGAGACCTTTTGCACCGCCCCCCACGCCTTACGCCGCCTCTGTATAGGATCATATTTTAAATTTTATCATTGTAATATTTCACTTATCAATATAGGTGACAAAAATCCCAACTAATATTATAAATGCGAAAGTAACTCAGTCTGTCTGTCTGTTACGCTTTCCCGCTTAAACCTCGCAACCGATTTTGATGAAATTTAGTACAGACAATCTTTAGACCCTGAGACAGAACATAGGCTACTTTTTATTTCGAAAAAAGGGATGAAGGGGTTGAAATAGCGGTTGAAAGTTTGTATGGGATTTCTTAATTTTAAAAGATAAAACCATTAAAAACGTTGTATTTTAACACTTGATAAGAAATGGTTAAACATTTGTTCTAGCATGTTCTAGCATTTCGACCAGCTAGGGGGTGAAATAAGGGTTGAAAGTTAATATGCAAGTTCGTCAAATATCACGTCATAAGAAACAAAAAATCGTCTGTTCTACCATTTTGAAATTTTTACCAGTGTGGGGCTGAAATGGGGGTTGAATTGAAGATAAGACTATGAATCTTGGTCAACGTGAGGCTGGCCCCTGTAAGAGTCTCTTAGACATAAGAGACCAGGATGGACAAAAACTAGTTTCACGCGGGAGATGCCGCGGGCGGATGTATATAAATGACAAAATATTGATAAAATGATTCGCCTCAGAGGTATACATAATGCAACTTCGTTAAGCCTGATAGAATAATCACAGAATATTTGTACAAAATTTAACAAATGATATTGATATGAATTGGCGATTGAACTGAATTTTTATTATTATCTAAATCTTTTTTTTTGACTTTCATTATCTTATCGTCTGTATTATTGTATAAGTCATATTGTGAGTTACATAGGTACATCTACACTGATAGAAAAGAAAGATTCGTATTTTTGTATGTAAGGAATAAACTCAAAAAGTACTGGACCGATTTTTATAATTCTTTTTCCATTAGAAAGCTACATTATCACTGAGTGACATAGGCTATACTTAGTACTAGATTACTATAGAAATCTTTAGAAAATCTAATTAAAACCAACCGAAGGTGTAAAAAAATTGCCATAAAATGTCTTTCATCGGATACGCTGCGAAGAGTATTAATGATGGAACAAAAAAATGTTGGACAATATTATAGAACAGGGTTTCCCAACCTTTATTTCACTGAGCCTCCCCAATTCAAAAATAATATTCTCATGCCCCCTTAAGTTTAAAAACATCAAAAACACATATTTTTTTTTTTACAACTAAATTATTTCTTTGAATTAATATTAAAATACAGATATTTGTAGATATTTATGTTTTAAGAATAAGAGAAGATATATGTATCTACACTTGAAAACCATTAATTACTTTCACTTTAGGTAAATATCCTAGTTTTATTTGAATTATCTATACATATAATAAAACAGTAGGACCCGGTGTGTCTGTACATTGAAGAAATTGACAAAAATGGAGTCAGGGCGATAAAAGAAAACCAATGAAACACAAAAAATTTTTTTTTGAATTTTTTGTCTGTCTGTCTGTCTGTCTGTCTGTCTGTTTGTTCGAGCACATCTTCGTAACTACTGAATGGATTTTTATGCGGTTTTCACTAATGAAGAATGCACACTCCCGGGCAGTGTATAGACTGTTTCATCAAAATCGGTTCATTAAAAAAAAAAGTTATCGTCATTTTAATGAATCTATACTAATATTATAAAGAAGTAAAGTTTGTGTGTTTGTATATTTGTAAGGGGTAATCTCGGGATCTACTGAACCGATTTTAAAAACTCTTTCACCAATAGAAAGCCACATTATTGCAGAGTGTCATCATCATCATCATCATCATCATCATCGATTTTAAAAATTCTTTCACCAATAGAAAGCCACATTATTGCTGAGTGTCATCATCATCATCATCATCATCATCAGCGGACGGCGCGCGATGGCTTCGGGTTTAATTCCGTTCGCTTTCGTGCTCGCTTCGGGGATTATTAATATTATGCCCAACGAAGTGGGCGCGGGTCAGCTAGTTAAATACTAATGAGATACTTGAGCTTGCATCTTCTGTACCAGTATGTCGATTCTGAGTTAGTGTGTATTGCGCTTAAGTACTCGATTATGCCCCCCCTGGTATTCCACTACGCCCCCCAAGGGGGGCATGCCCCCCTGGTTGGGAACTCCTGTTATAGAATATATCAATATCTACAAAAAACTTCGCGAGACCATATGTCTAACTATCGTAGTTACGTCACTATAACTACTTTTTTACATTTAATTATCTATAAAATAGGTAGGAACAAAAAACTGCCACTTTACAAATCTTTTTGACAGGACGAAGTCTGTCGGGTCCGCTATTATTAATAAAATAAGAGACTCTTTTCGTATAATTATAAAAGAGAATTCCGTATATGATTGGAGGCAACGTTTAATGATGAATTGCACGACAGCGTCTAAGCAAATAGCTCCAATTCATCTTATCTCGGGCGTAAGTAGTCGTGATCCGAGATAGCATCTGACAGCGCACCGCTCCGTCATCCGTCTAGCCGCTCGAAACTAGGCCTTACTAGCCTTACCACGAGAACTAACGAGCACGCTTAACAATACTTCTGAATAGAGACACGCTTTTATAATGAATAGCGCTATCCCGCTTTAAACGCTGTTTTAAATAAACTTTTAGCGACCAATAGTAGCCCGTTACAGCAGAGGAGTCACATACGCGTTGCCGGCCTTTTAAAAGGGAATAAAGGGGGAAGGGGGGTTGGGCCTCCGGTACCGTCACTCACTCGGCGAAACACAGCGCAAGCGCTATTTTACGCCGGTTTTCAAACACAGAGTACCTACCTCAGCAGAGTTTAAATTTTTTGTCTACTATGGCTGATTTTCCGGTGCACTGCTACGCGATTTGCGAATTGATCAAAAGTAACAAAGATTTTACCTGCAGCCAGCAAACACAAATTAATCTTTGTTTTTAGTAGATAATTTTATAGTTATTATCTATTTCTATAAATTTAATGACTGTATCTGTTAAGAAAAGTCGAAACCACTTTATGGACCAAAAATAGTTTTACTGACTTTTATTGTAATATTGAGCAACAAGATCGCCATGTTTTCCTAAATTCCTTTGCCTAAATCTGTATACAAACAATGGGAAGATAAATATTGTTCCGTAGCATCACACCACAAAGTCGGTAATATAATAACATATAAGGCTGAACGGGTTATGGATACGTTCTATAGTTAAAACACACTAGCTTTCCGCCTGCGACTTCGCCCGCATTTTATCCGATATGCCCGTGATAATTTATATCTAATTCTATCCAATGTTCCTCCCCGAATCACAAACTATTACCATATCGAATTTCATTAAAATCCATTCTAGTTATTGCGTGAATTTTCTCGTACAAACTCAACAAACTCATAAATTTTCATATTTATAATACATAATAATGTATTAGTAAGACTAGTTACGAGTATAGTCGGCGCCTCGGCCGAAATAAGCATAAAATCCAACATGATTTATACAAGGACTAGCTTTTGCCCACGACTACATATGCGCGGAAGTCGGTTTATGGCGCGAAGGTTTTATCGCGCTTCCCGTGGGACTATTATCCGTTTTTTCGAGATAAAAAATACCGCAAAACCTTGCTCAAGAATCACTCTATCTATTGATGAAAGCCGCATGAAAATCTGTGCAGTAGTTTTTGAGCGAAGCCTTTATTGCGCATCCCGTGGGATCTGACGATTTTTCCGGGTTAAAAAGTAGCCTATGTTACTCTCCATCCCTTCAACTCGCTTCTCAGAAAAAAATCACGTCACGTAAATCTCCACGTAAAAAATCACGTCAATTCGTCGCTCCGTTTTGCCGTGAAAGACGGACAAACAAACAGACACACTTTCCCATTTATAATATTAGTATAGATGATGCCTAATGTAGTTAAAGCCTCTACATACCTCTACCCAGCCTTAGGGTGTCTGGGTGTCACAGCCTATTTTAAATGTACCTCTCTTGAACTCAAAATTCTACTCCCGCTTCTTTACTGTTGGTGCTGCTAGATTGTGGAATGAGCTGCCAGCCAGTGTTCAACATTGTCAATCCATTGCTTCTTTTAAGCGCAATCTAAAGGAACACTACCTTTTTTTTCCAGGTAAAACTTCCGTTTATATATATATATTTATATATTTATGATTATGTATGGATGTATCAAATCAATTAATCATATCTATTTTATTTGTGTATATAATTATGACGCTCCTATTATTTATTTTTTCAAAACAATTGTATATAAATATTGTTTGATCCTGTGTATTTTTTTTAATCTCACACAACCATCTAAAGTTGGCTGGAAGAAATCTCTTACAGATAAGTCCGCCTTTGAACCAATTAAGTTGGTACCTGCTAGTATTTTTTTCTGTTGTAATTTTGTTTTATTTTGTGCAAATATATATGACTACTACTTTGCCGGAACTTTTACATATGCACAAAAATTTTGCTGAACTTGAAAGATAAATAGGCCGCGTGGTTGTCTAGTAGAGCAGACCGCGAAGTTGCGATAGTCCACAGCGATGTAACCTCCTTTCTCTTTGAATTGAATGAATTTTGAATTCAGAATTGAAGATCAGATGTAAATCATCAAATCAGCTCATATACGTCCCCACCGAGGGGCTCGAGCCTACCCTACCTACGTTAGGGCGATTAGGCCTTAGTGAAGCACGCTGGCCCAGTGCGGGTTGGTTGACTACGTACACCTTTGAATCGCTTCGCAGATGTACGCAGGTTTCCTCACGATGTTTTCCTTCACCGTAGGAGCGTCGGATAAATGTATATATGAAATTCGGAACGAAAAACACATTGGTACACGGTGGGGATTCTATGCGGCGCACAAACCAGTGCAGAGACCACAGCGCCACCGACGCTCCCAGATGTAAATAAACAAAAATAATACACATATAAAAGAGACACTACTCAATATAATAATTCCATCCAGCCTTGCGGCTCTTATGGCCAAAGCTTAGTCTGAGTTTAGTCGGTAGGTTATCCCAGTCGCCAGGATCGGCTTGGAGTGCGACATACCTAATCACCTCGGCAAAAGTTATTATTAAATCTCAGAAATAGGTTGTTTTAATGATAAAATAAATATAAAGAACCTGCTGTTTCTTTCGTAAAAATTTTGTACATTATTAACAATAAATTTACTCTTTTAACTTAACTCATTTTCTTGCCTTCAAAACTATATAATTGCTTAGTTTAATGTCTACTGGAACGTGAGTAAAATTTTATAACGTTTGTTCTCCTGTTTGTTAAAAAAATACGGAAAATATTAGTATGGAATAAGGGTATTTTCAATATTTCCAAACAAAACGGCAACTTCACACTTAAGCCCCAAACTATAAATAAAATAAAATGATTAGCAAAAGAATTTTGTAAAAAGAATTCCAAAAATATTGTCACGCTCTATCGTTCTAGATAAATCAAAAGCCAATCACTACGGAACTAATAGCGATAGAAGGAAAGCGTGATGTTGAACCTGTCATGCAAAAAGGAAAGGAAGGGCTGGAATTTGTGTTGACTGATAGCACGTTGCGACGCCATGTTTCAAAAGCAATAATGTTGTTCAATATCTAATGCCCATATTATAATTGCATTAAAGAACGGAATAGATCTTGACACTGTGTTTTGAACAGATGTTTTATACATTAAACCACACAGAACTCAACTTTGAAAATACCTTTAAGTAACAAGCGAGAAATATTTGTTTTTAATAATGATTTAGCATTCATTCCGTTATTGATATAAAGCTATATGTAGATTTTTTTCTTAATATCATATCATATTGGTTGTATTTCTATGAGATCTTTATGTTTATTGAGTTCATATTTTACAGCTGATTTGATGTAATAACCGCCATTTTATTATTTTTGTGAGTTGAATCTTTTCCGTCCAATTCTTCTTAACATATTTCTCTCATACACTCCCGCGTATACATACTCGTAAACAAGCAACCCAGCCCGATTTCGCTCGACTATAATATGTTTTCTCTACTATAATAATCATATATAACTAATAAATATACTCCTCCTCCTATATAATAAACTATTCTTGAATTATTATCTGTTGCTGTATTAAAATCCGTTGGATAGTTTGAAAGATCTAAGCGAACAGGCAACGGAAGCGTTTAATTTTGTAATATTTTAGTGAGGGGCAAATGATAGAATAAATTGATTTCATAAAAATCTTTTCTACGCTTATTTTTTATTAAAATAATAATAAAAATGAATCCAAGTCGTGATACAAGTCTCTTGAAATAATGCTCAGTTTGCCGCCGCCATGCCAACACATGGCCATAAAAGCATGAAATTCTGACAGCTCACGGAATCTTTCATGTTTCCGTCACATTTCCAAGCAAAAAGGAAATTATTCGGCATCCGTTACCAATATACGCAGCATAACTGGCACCGTTTTTCTTTAATTAGGAATAAACTAGCTTTCCGCCCGCGGCTTCGCCCGCGTTATATTCGAATTTCCCACAGGAAGGATATGTTTTAACAATACTGCCATACAACCTTTCACCCCCTCCTTTCAACCTTTTACAACCCTTTTCTGCTTTAAAAGGTAGCCTCTGTCCTTTCTCAGCCTCTAGACTATCTGTGTACAGCGTCGGACTGGCCATACAGTCGAGGTGGCATTTGCCAGCCGGGCCCCAGCCTGCGCGGGCCCCCCACGGGCCTCGGTTGCGGAGCATGCGGCAGGGCACGTAGCACAGGGACAACGCTTCGCGGGCCCCCTGTGCTACGGTTGCCCGCGTGCATGTCTCGGAAGCTATGAGTCGTACAAAAAAGGTGTCTCGGGCCTCGGGATTGCGATCAGCCACCCGGGCTCTTCCGGCCCAGTCCAACCCTGTCTGTGTACCAAATTTCATTTAAATCGGTTCAGTAGTTTTAACAATATTTCCATACAACCAATAATCCCTCCTTTCAACCTTTTACAACCCTTTACAACCTTTTTTGCATGAAAAAGTAGCCTATGTCCTTTCTCAGGCTCCAGACAATCTGTGTACCAAATTTCATTTAAATCGGTTCAGTAGTTTTAACAATATTTCCATACAACCAATAATCCTCCTTTCAACCTTTTACAACCCTTTACAACCTTTTTTGCATGAAAAAGTAGCCTATGTCCTTTCTCTGGCTCCAGACTATCTGTGTACCAAATTTCATTTAAATCGGTTCAGTAGTTTTGGTGTGAAAGCGGAACAGACAGACAGACAGAGTTACTTTCGCATTTATAATATTAGTATGTATGTATGTATAGTATGGCACAAAACAATGAGCTTTTCCACAAATACTATTTTCACAGTACTTTTGATTAAAATTTCACCGTCTTCAATTTTCACAGATGACACTCCAGTTTTATTTATTTGAGTTCATTAAAATGACGATAACTTTTTTTTTAATGAACCGATTTTGATGAAACAAAGTTTAGATATTATTCTGAGTTAAAACAAAGCAAATAGTGAAAGTTTCAAGCAAATCGGTTCAGTACTTTCGGAGATAAACGTGAACATACATACAGACAGACAGACAGACAAAAAATTCCAAAAAAATTTTTTTGCTTTCTAATAATCTATTTAAGTGCCCCTCTATCCATTTCAGTCAAAAATACTAAATGTACAGACAAAATATTTTTACTGTCTTATTATATGTATAGATAGTAATCGAAGAAGATTCATCTACGTACCTCTAATAACCGTATTTACCAGACTGAGACAATTATGACTTGACAACTGTAATAAAAAATATCACAGACATTTTTGTTGCGTTATTTTGTTCATAACTTTATTTTGTCATTAAATACATGGTAATTACGTCGCTAGCATAGGTAATGATTTAAGTTAGTTCCAACAACTTCTATTCCTTGTTTTTAAATATTGATTTATTATTTATGGCCGCCATATTTAAAGATTTTATAATCAAGGAGCCAGAATATGCTGGTACCTCTTTTACAATTCCTCGTTATCCTACCTATGATTAATTACGGGCCAAGATTTTGCATAAAATACAAACACGAACCACAGAATTGAAATGAGTTGTTGAATTCCGAGATGTAACGAAAGATTCCCGCAACACGACGTGTAATTAGCGGAAGACAAACAAATACATATAACAAATGAGAAACTTCAGAGTAAGATTGAACACCGCGGTATTATCGCATGGTTGTAGGGCGGAAAATTATTGTTCGAACCGCGACAGGCTTTGCAATATTCTACATAGAATTACTACTATTAGATATGTATAATTATACGCGTAGATAATCAGTTATTTAATATATAACTAATCTGTAAAAGTGTTCTCAATCAGTGTTTGGTTGTGGCTCGAAAGTGCTAGTAGCCAAGCCATAGAATCAGTATCTAGTTTTTATAGGAAGTTACTCATAATGTTTCAATTAAACTGATATTTGTAATATAGTACTTCATAATGTATTTACATAAAATAAAATACTAATCACAATTTAAGATAATATAGATAATTATGTCCTATATCTGTAAATGTTTTAGAAACTAGAAAGTATTAAACTGACTATCACTTGAGAGTAACCGAGGTGTAATGATAAATGCAGGCGACCATGTGGGCATTCCGTTGTTTGGTGCCTCTTGTGATAACCTAAATATGTATAAGTGACGAATTATAAGTGTGGATAATTCCAAATAAAAGTAATTATAGTACACCGTGTTTTAATAGCATAATCCTAGTTATTACTACATATCAATCTTGATTTATTTTCTAAAAATCTTTTTGTTTAGTCTTAATCAACAACCAACAATAAGTTGCACACGAGATTGAGTGGTTTTGTATAGTATAAGTGATTCAAGTGAGATTCGCAGCAAATCTGCACCCCCATAAAAACACAGGGTTTGTTACCAACTTGTGACGGAATATATAACACCACATAATCCAATAATATCACTGCTATATCCTATTCTTCGAACCGGAACGCAGTAAAGTTAGTGCGGCAGAATAGGGAATTAATCTCTTTTTTGAAAAGAATCTTAATTTGATCCTTGCGTGTCAGTAAACCATATACTAAAAATATAAAAATTTTATACACTCGTTAAGTACTATAAAAATTGCATTAAAATTTAATATTTTCAAATTTCGCGCGTAATTAGACGAAGGCGCCGCACGAGTTGTTACTCTGTAGTGATGACGTAAATACGGCATGTAAATAATAAACAAAGCTCTATGTTTTATTATATTCATAATTTAAAAAGGAGTTATTATCTTTTATATATAAACAATAAAGGAATAATAATAAAAGAGTAATACTGACATCGTTGTTTTAATACTCCGTAACTCGGCAGAACAAAAGTCGGATTTGCAGCAAAGAATTTTCCGACCATTAATGCATTTATTTTTGGTAAATTCGTAATATCTCCTTTTACAAAACGATTTCAATTTAACTTACGTATTTATAACGTTCTCTTACATTAAAAAAGTAACCTACAAACTTCTTTTTTTATTGTTTTGCGGCTTTATACGTACTATTCATAATGACATTAACACGCGTAAGTTTACAGTACCTTATGACGTCACGACATGGCGGCCTATGTTTCGCTCTTGTTTTACGTATGGATTAAAAAAGTGAATACTTTGTAACTAATTTTTATATTATTTTTGTTATTTTATGTACTTAAACATGATGGTTCCGATGGTATTTAATTCATAAGCTATCATGGTTATATGCTTTTAGATCTTTTCTAATATAGAGGGAAATACCCTATTATTAGGTAATACGACCCAAGCCACGTCCCTCGTGTAGTATTCCCCCGACGAAGGCAACACAACATATCGGCGCGTAGCAAATAGCACCCCATAAGTCAAAAAATATATTTTAGTAAGCTTTCATAAGTCAATTAAAAAGAAATTTCTTTGTAAATTATATACACAATACAATTCAAATTAATGCACAAAGGGATAACTAAGCGTAATCAATTTCAAAATCAAATTAAGTTTTGTTCAACATACTCTTACACCTGTATAGGCTCTTATTCACGTAAAATAGATAATAGTTTAAGAGAACAAAAGCCTTGCACGTGCATGTGAACTCTTATTCAAAAAGAATTTACTCTATACACCTGTTCGGAAAATGGGAAAGCCTTCCTCAGAAAACAGGCCAGAAACTCTGAAGGTATATATAAGATAGATTGTTTGTTTGTTGTTTTAAAATAGTGTTTTTTTAAGATTTAAAATAGTGTGTTTTTGCCAAATTATTCCTAAAAATGCACATGATAAGGCTTTTGTGGGCAGCTCATACCGAAGAAACGTTAATTCGGCGTAGAAGGAGGGTTCAAAATCGACGGCAGCTGGAAAATATTAATTTCAAATCCAAAGTTTGTTTAATTTTGTCCTAATTAATGTAGGTAAATAATTGTGAAGTACGCACGTTTGAAATGTTTTAAAGTTCCTCCTAATGGCATTTTTTCTCTTTAAGCAAAGGGAATTAAGGCCAAACACGGTAGATTATTTTCTATTTCTATTCTATTTTCTACTGTCACAGTAGACACAGCCATTCTATCAGTAGATACACTTTGTCTAGCATTTTTCGATAGAAAACACTTAGTCTATTATAATAGTAGAAATAGAATAGAAAAGACGCGCGTGCTTTTTGTCTAGCGCTACAGGTTTCGGTTCTATTTGCCATCACTGGCAACACGCACGAATCAAAAACTTTCGTTTTGAGGCGGTGTGGCAGATGTACCGAGAAGATGCCACGTAACTTTCCAACGATAGAGGTGGAAGTTGGATTTATCTAGTTGGGCTTATTGTTCCAAGTTAGCTATCAACAATTTCTAATGAGACATATATTTACAATATATATACAGATATTATGGGGTCGATTGCTAGTATAGAAAGTATTTTTGTTCTTCAGAAAAGAGAAGTCCGCGCTATTTATAATTTACGAGCAAGGGATTCTCTTAGAGATTAATATGATGGCTTTAGCGTGTCAGTATATATATGAAAATTGGATTTTATGTGTATAAAAATTGTAACACATTTCATACTGATTTTCAAATGCAGATTTTAAACGCAAAATATAAAAATAAATTTGCCGTTCCAACTTACAGACTACAAAAAACTAGAGGTTCACTTATGGTAGCTGAATTGCCTTTTCATAAGTTCAAGGTACATGTTAAAAAGACGCTAATGAGTAAGGGCTATTACAAAGTCAATGATTATTTAAATGATGCCAATGCTTGGTGTTGATTTGAAGACATTACATTCGAAAGTGTAAATAAGTATTTGTTTTCTCGTATAAATTGTAAACACATACGAGTGTACGTTATATGGGAACGACATAATTTATTGTAAATGTTGTTATTGCATTTAATAACGCTGATAAGTTTCTTGCGTCCCATTCTTGTTAACAGCTAAAAAATAGGTCCTGAATGGGTAGTAGGAAAAAAAATTTGGACGATTCAAAAGAGCTTTCTATAAAGTCATTTTTAAATAAATAATTTTGATTTTGATTTGATTGGTATAATTATTGCCACAACTTAACGGGAACTCTACTGCGGTCATCAGGCATTGTAATCAAGTCACAGTCATGACAAATCAATAATGTAAATCGTTTCAATCGTATAATTACTTGCTAAGAATTTAATTTTAATCAACCTGATAATAACATAGAGCGATGTTAAAAATTAGTTGCAGTTAAATATTTGCTATATTGCTAATATAGAAATCTTTGTAAAGTAAAAATAATATCTGCCTTACATAGTGAATTATTTGGATTATTTAGAGATCTAGAATTATTATTTGGAGATCACTATAGATAGGAGTAAAAACCTAAAGTACCTACGAAGGAACTAAGCAAAGATGGAAATGTAAGTAGGTAGTCACACGATGTTTTTGACAAAAATAGGACTTTCGGGAAATGTAATAAGATAATATAAATTGATAGAACAGAATAGACTGATAGGACTGTATCTAAAAATAATATAAAGTACATGCATTTCTATTAATAAATTCTGAGATGATTCGTAACATCCATACTAATGGGAAAGTGTGTCTGTCTGTTTGTCCGTCATTCACGGCAAAACGGAGCGACGAATTGACGTGATTTTTTACGTGGAGATAGTTGAAGGGATGAAGAGTAACATAGGCTACTTTTTATCCCGAATAATCGTCAGATCCCACGGGATGCGCAATAAAGGCTTCGCTCAAAAACTACTGCACAGATTTTCATGCGGTTTTCATCAGTAGATAGAGTGATTCTTGAGCAAGGCTTTGCGGTATTTTTTATCTCGGAAAAACGGATAGTCCCACGGGAAGCGCGATAAAACCTTCGCGCCATAAACCGACTTCCGCGCATATGTAGCCTTAACCCTCTATAGACCCAATCCCGAAATTCACGCGGGCGAAGCCGCGGGCAGAAAGCTAGTAATAAATATAGTCATAATAAGATACAAAAAACAATTTTGAAACTTGAAATATTAATATAATGAAAAAGTGACATGAGACAATGAAATTGCTGATGCGTAATTTATTGAAAATCTAAGGTATTTCATTTGATTCGCGATAACTATTTTTAGCAATAACTCAGGTATCATACGGCTAACGAAAATATCTCAAGCAAGATAATTACTGAAATGGAATGTACACAGCAGTACTACTGGTCTACTTAATAAAGTAAAGCGAGAGGATACGGCAAATTCGAAAGACCAATACACCAAAGAGAATATATCTTTTTTTGATTAATTATTTTTGTTTAGTTGACTGACAAGTGATGTTATATAAAGATATATTTGAGTATTTCAAGCAATATATTTTTAATAACAAATTGAACTACTACTAATAGTCCTAGTTATTTTGGTAAAAATTTATAACATTTTCAATCACAGAATATTTAATAATTATATACTCGGCAAGTACCTTTTAAGTATCCTTCTCTGGGTGATCCTATAATTCAACCTCGGTAACTTAATGTAATCACTGAAACCACAAGTCAACTACACGTTCAGCACAGTGAGCACGTCACAGTAAGGCACAGCACAATCACAGATGCGCGCGGGCACAGCACAGCACTCGCGGTGTCGCGGTCGCGGCGTGGGTCACGCGCAGCTCGGTCACGGCGCGCGGTAGGTACTGTACTGCGCCAGCCGCGCCACAGCCGCGCCGCCCGCCCGTCGCGCCGCGCCCCGCCTGCTACATTCCGCCCTCGCGCGCCATTGGCCGCCCATTCCTAACACGTCACGGCCCACCGAGTGACTGCACGGCTTCGGCAAGACGCGCCCACAACACCCGCGACCGCTGTGTACTAGTTTAACTCTTCTAAGCTTAATAAATCCAAACAAAAAAATATTTTTATCTGCTATGTCGAACATGGAAAAAATCTTAGTTCACTGATTCCAAAAAAAAATGTATTAACGAGGCAAGTATCATTACTTAAAGGTATTCCAAAGATGATTGGACGAATGCCGATATACTGTAGATTTATATATAGGTAGTTACAAAGCAAACAGTCTAATGATGGTCGCAGACAGAGTCGTCTTCAAGAGTTATCAATTTTACACAGCAGAAGATACAGAGGGTGGAATTAATGCAACAAAGCAGACTCGCCGACAACACCTTCTGGTCGGCCATCCTCATGAGATGGGCAGGTTAATTAGTATCTAGGTCTTGCGCAACCACTATCTATAGAAGCACGAAATACTTACCTACAAATTAGTGAAACATATCCTTAATTTAAGATTGTAATCTTAGTTTTTTCCTATGGGGGTGAAATATTCAAACTGAACAAACCCTCTTGAATAAATAAATAAAAATGCCACAAAGCACCAGTCATCGAACAAAAAAAGTTAATAAAAAAAATATTGTTAGCGCCAACAGAGGTGAAAATTTCATTCCTATATTTGTTATTTACTTATACCCATACAAATATTTCTATAAATATATGTATATCCTATATACATACATAGTTCTTGTAATGACAAATTTGGTATCATCTGTATGTAAAATGAATGTACCTAAGCTGACGACATTAGTACCTACTCGTTATGATAAAAGCATATTTCCACAGACGAAATATTTTAAAAAATGCATGCAGGCAATAACCAGACTTTATGTGACTTTTTTCCTCAGGAGAGGAAGGTTAAGAAGCCATCACAAGGAGTACGAAACGTGCCTATAGGATACTTCCGCAACGGCAAGTGTCACGGAGGCTACGTTGGACTCCACGCGACCAGAACGATCTGACCACGTGATCTACAAACTAAACTCACCTGTACCTAAGTTCTAAGAACCATATAGGTTAATCGTGAGGGCGTCCGCCCCTCAGGAGAGGTGCGATGCACCCCCACGATTTTGTTGATATTCAAATAGTAGACTGTATATATATCTAGGAATATAAAAAGAGACTATATATCTTATAGTCAATAGAATGTTAATTAAAACTGCTTTCTCATCGACAGTCGACAATTTTCTGCCATCAATTAACAATATGCTTTTTAATTAAATATAATATCGATGTAGTTAAAGCAATATAAATATCCAGCTGTACTGTGTAGCTACAAAGACTTAAACAGAGTTTTTTTAACGCGTATGCGATAGTAGCAGCATGCCGCAGTCACGTGCGGCATGTGGGCCCCCGCAGCGCACGCATGCCTGTGCCCGATGACAGTTGGCTGAGGAATGTCTGAAGGACTGGCACCGATGGCATTGTGCCGGTTCTTTCTTTCCCCGCCAGGCTTCAATCTTCACTGTCGGCATGTCGTACAGCGAAATGATGTTATAGATCTTTGGGGTGGTGTCTGGGGTGCGCCGGATCTGCGCAAAATAAATGCATCCAGGGCGCCCTTGCCTTGCATTTATTTGCTTAACATGCTCGACGGTTATGTTATGTTCCTCTTGGAGGCTCTCCATGATGACCTCCGGCTTCGTATTAGATGGGAGGCCTCTGATGGCGACCTTCAGGTTTCGGTCGGCCGGCAGCGAGTAACAGAACCACGACATGGATTGAACCTTCTTGATGTCTGTTAGGTAACGCTGTATTTCCCGGTATTCCTTCTCAGTCCTTGGCATGAAGCATATACCTTGTCCAAAGGGGCGTGCGTTTTGTGGTTGGCCGATCTTGGCTTTCAGTGCCCGGAAATGTATATGCCAGTCGGGCAGTGATTCCAAAATAAGTGGAGGGTAGTTTTGAACTACCTTTTTACGACGTCATCTTGCGGGGTAGGCGTCGGGGGGTTCCTGTTGGTTTTTTTAGGCGGCGACGGGCTGTCTGTTAGCCTTTGTTTGGAGGTAGGGTTTGCCTCGGTGTCCTCATCTTCATCGCCGCTGCGTTGAAGGCGCTTTTGGCGAGAATGTGCGCGTTGTACCCGGTGATTCGGGCATGGCAGCAGTAGGTTGTCCTCTTGCTCCTATAATGGCCTTCTGTTTCCTACGCGGATCTCTTGTGGCTAGCTCAGGGGGCTTGCTGACCGATTCGGCGTAGGTTGATGATGTTGTTACTGTTGGCGGCGGTTGTAATATTTTTCCTGGGTGGGTAGTTCCAGTTATTTTTTCGGCTGCTAGTTGGAGCTGTTGGGGTGTCGGTGCTGCTCTTCTCGGGGTGGGAGACTGCTCCCGAGATGAGGCAGGTGATGATGCTGGAGTTCCCGCACGGGACAGTCTCGTCGGCGTCGGAGTCAAAAACAACTTGGGCTGCGACCCTGTTCGGAGGTACTCGAGGGATGCAGGTGTGGTGAAGCGTCCTTCTTCTCCGCCCTCTTGGGTGGGCGTGAATGACATCGGTGAGCCCTGTGCCGTTTCGCGGCTTCGCGGGGGCTTGGGCGGCTGTTGCTTCGACATTTTTCAGAAAAATGGGTAGATGGAATCTTTTTGAAATCTTCTTGTTGTCGAGTGGGCGACCGACCCTCAACGCCTCGGTCTACCCCTGAATGACTTTCGCCACTCGAGAGCCAATGTTCAAGGTTCAGGCCGAGTTTAGTCTGTATGTCATTTCGCTGGAGCCGCCTCGATCGATGTGGAGTCCACATCATCACCTTAGCACTTGTTTGCAGTATTCATGAAAATCCTCAACCTCTCCTCTACAATGTAAAAAAAATACTGTTGCTACTGGCGTTTGTTGTACTATGTATTTATTGTTGTATATTGTTACTATGCGTCATATAAGTATTATAATCATTTCATCCGAAGCAATGTAGTGACTTTGTAGTAAGCATGACGAGAGGGAATGATGTTAGACTTTAGATCCTCCCATTTTCCCATTTGATTTCACAGTAGTTATTATTATTGATTATTATTATAAGTTAGATAAACTAAACATCCGGTTATTTACAGAGCGTATGTGAGGATTTAAATCCTGAACACAGAAGCCTTTTAAGCAAATTTAATGAATATTGCATTAATTGTGTTGTGCACGAAGCCAGCACACATAGCTATGGCTAGATTGAGAAGGATCCTGAACAACGGGGAGTAGGTCCAGGAAAAAATGAAACGCCACTGTTTTCTGTGTACTCGGCCAGGCAGGGTTTTCAGGAGCCTTCTGTTGTACTTCCAGCAAGCATCCGCTTCGATGTATGTTCTCCATCGTAATCAGACTCAGGAGAGACAGGCTGATAATTCTCACGAGGAGCACGAAATGGAAATGACGACGACGAATGAATTACAACCGGCAGGCCTCCAAGGACACATCTCAACGTACGCGAGCGTGTAGGTGTGATATGGGAGTTTGAGGTGAGATAGGAGCTTGGTAAGCTAACGGAAGTCGTCCAAGATAGGCACCTCAATGGAGACGCCGCCAGACATAACCTTAGCCATAGCGTATTCGATTTTGTGCTCTTTGCACAGATCCGAGAGGCAAGACCAGTTATTTTTACCACGCAGAACGGCGAGTGGGACGGGTTTTCTGGCCACAGGCTGAGCTGAACAGGTCGAGGGTTTTTTAGCCTTTTGGAGCTTAGGGACTGGTGCCACTACATCTATAAGGAATGGAATACTGGTTAGGTTTATGAGAGTAACTGCTGGAGAAACAGGCGGGGTGGTTTAGATGGTAGTGACAGTGGACGAAGTAGGCGGGAAGCTGCGCCTTTTCTTCCTATTTTTCTTTTTACGGGGTGTGACTTCCAAGAAGCCACCTTCATCAGAAGATTGGAATTAGGGTCGAGACTGCTGTCTCACCCTTGAGGAGGATGTAGATCGTTGAGAAGCGGGGCGTTTGGCTGCTGGTATTGTCAAAATGTCAGAAAGCGCCTGTTAAAACCTTTTGGCCCTTTATTTTAGTTTATACATAAAATCCCTATTTTAGATATTGTAGTTTTATTTTCCTTTTACTTTTTGTAAGTAACTTGTAAGGGCTTATTTTTCTCTTTTTAATACTGTTTACTATGTCGCTATATCTATTATAGGGCTCGAGTTATTCTTTTTTATCCCGGTTCCAAGGTGAGTTTCAAAGCCTATTTTTGACTAGTTTTACCTCCCACAAATTACCTATGAGATTTTTTTTTCTCTCAGGAGATAGAGGCTGACAATCCTCACAACGAGCACGGAACGTGCCTCGGATTCCACCGCAACGGGAAGTGGCACGGTGATTATGTCGGACTCCACGTGGCCAGAGCGGTCTGACCACGTGACCTACCGACTAAACTCAGCCTTAGCCTTGGCCTTAAGGGCTCTACGGCTTGAACGGAACCTATGAGAGTTAAGTCCCTCCTTTCTAGGGCACATGTTCGGGCAATATGTCAATTCATACATATATCTCAACCGGCGGCCACCGAGACTGCGAGACTTCATATAGATATTGGCGACCTCCATAGTCGAGTGGATAGTACAACCGGTTTCAAGGTGTCGCCATCTCTGAGGTCCCGGGTTCGAATCCCGGTGGGGGCAGATGTTTGTGTGATGAATGCCAGCATTTGTACCTTAGTCATGGTTGTTGATATATATTTCAATAAAAAAATATTTATATATGTATAATAGATGTATGTCTATCCGTTATCCTAGATCCCATAACACAAGCCTTACAGAGCTTAGATTGGGCTAGGCTAATTGGTGTAAGTGTAACAAATATTTATTTATTTATTTATTTATATATGCGATTTATATGTGTTCTATAGGTAGTGTTGCCAGGTGTCCCGATTGTGCAATAAAGAGTTATATAATCAAATTAAATCCCTATTTAAAAAGTGTTTTTTGTTTACTGTCCCGATCTACAACCCAAAATTCCGATTTTTTCGACCTCATGTACCGATTTAGAACAAATCGGACCTGGCAACACTATAGGACACTTACAATTTTCTTTCAAACAAATTGCTATCTTATGGTGCCAATTTTTCGGAATATTACATTGAATATGTTTCATTTATACATAGAAGTATTTCGTTATTGAATTCACATGTAGTGTTCAAATTAGCCTATTTATTAGGTGTGTGATGGGTTTGCTTACGCTATCCGTATAACTTTATTTCCTATTATCCTAGCTTATTGATGTCCTATTCTTAATTTCATTAGTATTAATATTCTTAACATATATACTAAAATTATCCATACAAAAATCCTTATATATTATTCCCTATTTCTAGCAAATCTAATTTATTTCTTTTTATTTATATATTATTCTATTTTCCAATGTGACAAAACTGTAGCCTACACACATTCGTCGTTTGAAATAATAAGAAATAGCTCTGACAAGAGCTGTTGTTTCTTGTCGTTTGAAATATGAAATATACACACATTCGTCGTTTGAAATAATAAGAAAAAGCTCTGACAAGAGCTGTTGTTTCTTGTCGTTTGAAATATGAAATATACACATTCGTCGTTTGAAATAATAAGAAATAGCTCTGACAAGATCTGTTGTTTCTTGTCGTTTGTAATATGAAATATACACACATTCGTCGTTTGAAATAATATGAAAAAGCTCTGACAAGAGCTGTTGTTTCTTGTCGTTTGATATATGAAATATACACACATTCCGTTTCGGAGGCGATCCGGCGAAATGCGCATGCGTAAACAAGCTCCCGCTAAAACTGAGTTTCGCGCCAAAACATAACTCCTACTATCTCCCACTCATTATGATTGGTCAATAATCAAAGATCATGATTGGTTTATAGCTTTAAGAAAAATGTATATATAGCATGTAAGGAAATATTATATTCATTCTCTCTGGTCACATTCAGATCGTGTTTTATTACTGCACCCTATCAGTAAAAAACTATTCTCTAGGCCTATTTCTATGACTTTCATTACATATTACATTATATTCCGACAATATTCTATGTCTAACATATATTCTATCCCGAACATGCATCAACTGGATCTAATATCAATCTAAACTATGAGAAATACATCTAAGGCCATCACTCAGTCAGATGGACAGGAACTATTTTGATTAGAGATCTGAATGTTTATGGGAAATTGCTTTTTACTTTTGATACTAATGAGACCTAAACTCAGGTCAAATGCTTTCTCAACTGATTTTAATATGGCAATTGGTGACTCTTCATTCAATAAATGGGCTCCCTACATTAACAAAAAAGCAAGCCAAAATTGACTCACAGAGTGCATATCAGTGTGAGCAGCAAAGGGTCCAAAGAGATATCTGCAGCAGCAAGCGTGATGCACTGGAATTATGACTTCCACCCTTCAAGTATGTGCACTATGACTCCACTCTGAATAGCTATCAAACACTAAATAGAGACCTACAAGCAGCGGGCAGCTGATGTAATCAGCAATGATAAATCAATCAAATGGGCATTTATTCATTTTTTATTTTTGGGTATGGCCATTAGTGGACAATGGGATCATCACTTCCCTACCCTATTATTATTATAATTTAATCAATTATTATTTGAAATTCTATTTTGTATGTATTGTTTTTTGAATTACTACTAATATACAATGAGTATATTTATATACTCATTGCTCATAATTATATTTGAGTATATATTTTGGTCACTATAATTAAATACATAAAATTGCATGGTACACTTTATTAATTTATGTTGATCAAGAATGCTTTAAAATATTAAATAAAAGACACAATAACTTAGAGATACTTCTTTAATATTTTATTTATTACCTACCCGATCACAAATAATTACTGCAGCCACAATATTATTACCAATTAAGATATTTGTAACAAATAAGGATTGAAGTTTAAAAAATACAACTTAAAAATTATATTTCATTCACACCTTTATATTGTCTTAGCCAATATAGACTTTTCTATTATTAATATCTAGTAGAGCATAGCATACATGGGCAAAAAATAACTCTAAACATAAAATTTGAAAATATCTATCGAACAAATATTTCAGGCCGGCTCTTAATCTCAGTAATCAATCCTCGCTCAACAAGAGGGATGGAATACCTATCGAATTCGCTTCCCAAACATACATATACAGGGCTCTTTAGTTGTACAACATTATTAACTTAGTGATACTTTAATATGTTATTTATTACCTACCAGATCCCAAATAATTACTGCAGCCACAATATTATTACCAATTAAGATATTTGTAACAAATAAGGATTTAAGTTTATAAATATAACTTATAAATTATATTTCATTCACACCTTTATCTTGTCTTAACCAAGACAGACTTTTTTATTATTAATATCTAGTAGAGCATAGCAAACATGGGCAAAAAATTACTCTAAACATAACATTTGTAAATATCTATTGAACAAATATTTCAGGCCGGCTCTTAATCTCGGCAATCAGTCCTCGCTCAACAAGAGGGATGGTAAACCTATCGAATTCGCTTCCCAAACATACATATACGGGGCTCTTTAGTTGTACAGCAAGGCGACGAGCTAAAGCTGTGCCTGTTCCTTCTGCACCTAGGAGAGTGCTCGCTAAGCTAGTCTTGTCCGATAATCCATCTCCAATAGCTGGCATGCCTAGCGCCATTTCATCTAACTTGTTTTCACCACCACCGATCCACAGAAGAAGAGATCCATCCATTTGTAAGACTGCTACTGTACATAGTACTTCACCACTTACTATTTTAAATTGATGTATGCGCCACTTACTTTTTCGGTAAACTATTTTGCGATTAGAAGTAATAGTACGTGGATTTACCTCCATTTTTATTGTTAAAACCAATATCAATGTGTAAAAATTGTACCAATCTGCAGTCTATTTTTTTTCCCCCTTATGGCATTTATTAATTATGCCAGCGTCAAGTGAAAGATAAATTCGAAACTAAATATTGTGAAAAAATAATTTTGAAAGAATTGTACACCAATGACTTCTGATGATTATTAATAAAATCTGAAACAAAGAGATACACTATTACCAAACTACTAACTACTTACAAATATAACTACATATATACAAAATAACCTACAGCTTAATATTATTTTTAATAATAAAATCACCAATAATACTGCCTAAGAATGAATTCAATGATGATTGGATTGGATGATAGCAAAATGTGTCTATCTATATCAAAAAAAATAATACTCTGATTTTTTTTTTTTTTTTTTTTTTTTTTTTCCTCAGGAGAGGAGGCTGAGAATCCTCATGGATACCAACGCAACAGGCAAACAGGGATGCGTTGATTATGTCGGACCGAGATCTATATATATGTCACAGATGAGTCCACAACACAGATTATTATACTATTGTCCACAACCTCAGATATCCAAAAACTGTGGGTAATCTATGACATGTCCACAGATCTATTCTATATGTCAAAGGTTCTATATGTCTAAGCCATACTGCCAAATCTTATATCTATTTATATATTAAATTTAATTCAGTGCTAGGCAGAGCCAAAATTTTAATACAAAGAAAATAGAAGTCTGTCAAAATCAAATATTTATCAAATCGTTTTAATTTTGTACTTGCATAGGTATTAAAACCAGCCCACCACTTTAAAACAAAAAATATTTCTAAAATACTGAAATGTACAGTTAGAGCTTCTGTAATTTATTTTATATATAAGTACGAGTAAGCTTACGTAATGAATTGTAATACTGTTCTAATAAATTGTGAACAATACATATGACGGAATCATTGTTCCTAGTATATTATTATTACTACCTTTATAGAACTATACTCCGTTTGTTTAGGTACTTAACTAAAGGTAAACAATAAAAATGGCGGCGTTCAGGGATTTTCAACCTTTTATTACAATGTTTATTTGTATATTGAGGTGTATAAAAACTACATTGCATTACAAAATTATTTATTACGTAACAACATAATTGTAATCAAAAGTAATAACTACTACATTCATTTTATTAGTCTGAGTCAGACTCAAAGTCAGATGAACTTTCACCAACACTAATTATAAAGCGATCACTGATGTCATCAGTGATCTTAGGAGATGGAAACGTAATCAATGAGCTTGTACGACTAGTACCCGGCTTGGAATCACCTATTATAACAATTAAAATATTACAACAACAAAATACAAACAATAACAAAATAAAAAACAGTAAAGAAACTCAAAAATGCGACGAAAGTAAAGCGTTAAGCGAACCGTGAAATGACAATGACACGAAACGAATGGCGTCTGGTAACCCGGATAATTGAAATTACAGTTAACGTGTTGCCGCTCTATCGTGCAGGTTTACTTTTTAATTTAGTAGGGTTATTTTAACTATGAATTTACAAGAAATGTTTTGAACACCAGTCTTTTTAGGTTCTTTACAGTAGTCACACCTTGCAATACTTGTGTGAAACTATTATAATCTAAGTTATTTATTATTTTTAAACTAAATAAATAATATTTACTGTTTAAAATTAAACGAGGTAGTTATATATAGAAAGATATAATAGTAATTATTATGTTTAAATGAACCAATAATTTGTTTTGGTTACATTTTATCTCGGAATAAAAAGTGGACCTATAAAAGAAACCTTTTTATGATTTGTTTACATTTAGTTAATTACCTAAACAAACGGAGTATAGATAGAACTAGAGAGAGCCCAAAGGTCGGTGCTAAAGATCATGCTACACAAACCGTTTAGATACGCTACCGAACAACTGTATAGAGAGAGCAAGGTCCTGCGAGTTAGGCAGCTTTTCATGGCGATAGGAGTAATGTTAACACATAGCATTGCTGTGGCTTCTTCGGACTATGATAAGCGAATTGCGCAACGTGTTTACAAAATTCCAGCTCCACCAGCTCAGACCATCTTTGCTATGGTCGTCGACGTCACCCCTTATATCTCTTACCACGTCTCTATAACAAAGTATGTAGCGAATTAGATCTTAAGGGACTTAAGATCCGCCATGTAAGAAAGGTTCTGGAGCCCTGGCTAATGGCTCTAAATTACACTGAAGCAGAAAACCTGCTGGCAAACTAACGCATGCTGCAACGCGCACGATTCCATACAAAACAGGCAATCATATACAACTATACAAACAGATACAAACACATACACTCACACACATCCGTATTCACACTCACACACACAAAAGCACGACCGCAAGATCACATTGTTTCTTACCGTCACCTCAGATTTTTATTAAAGCTACATTATTTTTGATGTTAATTTTGTTATTAATTAAATTTAAATTGCTTGATTTATCTCACATATCTTTGTTAAAAATGTTTTTTATATCGAATTGTCAAAATATATACTTACCTACTTTAGTTCGCTCGAGCTGTGGAAAATATTGTTGTATTTTAGTAACCGTGATCTGAACTCTACGATACAAGCTAAGCTAGTGTAGAGTTCGCTAGTTATAAGTTTTATGTCTGTAAACATCTCATTATTTTAATTATTAATTTGTAATTGTAATATGTAATTGTAAATCGTAATTGAAAATTGTAATTGTAATTAAATAAATAAAATGAAAAATTAAATTATAGATCGTAGGAAAATAGAAGTGGATATATTTTTATAATAAAAATTACTTATATTCATATTCATATTCATATTCATATTCGTTTATTCACTCTTTGCTTGACATACATTTATCCTACAAATTTACCTTTTCAAGGCATTGTGAAAATTTACAAATCTAGAGTTTAATAAATTGTGAAATTTACAAAGCAAAACAATATCTACATTATATCAAAACATGCATTTCATTATCTATAAACTATGTTAGACAAAAAACAACATTGTAATTAGGTAAATTATAGGTACATTGATAAATTGTATTACATTATTTATAATTAACTCTGTTGCCATGTCATATACTACTAAACTAACTTATAAACTAACAAATAACTTGTACAATCCAGCCTATTTAAAAAAATATGTTGTATTAGTAATGTTGAGTCAAATTTTCTTTGCCTATATGATATTAAAAAATTGATCATTATTTCGACCAATGAAATAAAGACATTTGTTAGAATACTTCTTTCTATTAGTTAAAGTAATATCGTGTATTTATGTTATTGGTGGTTACTGCATTTACAAAATTTGAACAACCAATACAATTATTTCTGTGATGTATTACTGTGAAGCGTGGACAACCTTTTCTATCAGTTTAAGACCGGCATTAACAAAAGAAGCATAAATTGCAGAATTTATCAATTTAATTAATTTGTTTTGCTGAGTAGATAGCAAGCAATGAAGTACTTTCTATTGCTGTGCTTCAGCGTCCTGTTCCTATCAGGTAAAGTACTTTCTAAACTATTTTATATTTTTGAAATCTCAATGCTTCCAGTTGTATAAATATCTAATTAAATAAACAATGTTAACAGCAAAGTAATTCTATTGTATATTATTGCTAGTAGTACATTAGTATATCTCGTAAGCTTATTCATTCAACATTAATTATTAAATACAATACAAGAAATACCTACTAGTACAGTATACTAGAACATTCTAAATCTGTGTCAGCAGTTCTATTTGATCTATAGGCCGGACTATAGTGTTTGAATATATAGAGTAACGTAGAGAAACTGTTTAGGATGGGCGAATGGACAAGAAGACACCATCGGCGTGGGAACGGTGGAGGAGGTGACTGTGGATGCCGACTTGGGGTCGTCGCGAGAAGGCTCGCGGACTGGTTAGTATTCAGACCCACCATTTTTCCTGGGGGCCTTAATATGACTAATTTATTCATATTTCTATCAGAATTCTCCATAGTGTGGTTGGGTTAGTGATGAAATTACAAATGACTTTTATAGAAGTATGACTTTACAAAAGACGTCAGAAACATACATACTAAAGCTTTGAATTTTGATGTAAAACTATTCTGTTTATCTCATATTTTATAAAACAGTGATATGTTTACTATTAACTCATTCAACAACAGATAGACCACTATCTAAATGCTATGGAAGCAGAGCTATTGAATTGTTAAATACAAGCCATTATAAGTCGCAAAATTGCCAGCTTGATAAATAAAAACCAGTGTCTAATAATAAAAATTCAAACACTTTTCATCTTAGCTTATGGTTTTCATATATTTACATAATGATTTATGTCACCCTATTAGAGGTTCAGTTTGAGAAGTAAAATTGTGATTATAGAAAAATATATTTATGGTGAAGATGACTGAAGATCTTTTATAATTTATAATGGAATGAAATCATCATCATCAAGTCCTTATCCTACACTAAGTGGGACATTTCACATGCATATCAGGCTAAGAATCCTTCTATACCTTTTCTGTTCTTTCTTTATCTCTTCTTATGGGTGTTGCATTCCATTGATATGCAGTGTGAGTCTTGATAATATGCACTAATGAGAGGGGTGAAACTATATTTTAATTTTTTTGATAAAAATGAAAAAGATATGGAAGCCATAGTTTTGAAATTATTTCCCTTTGTTTTTTTATTGCAATTGCTACCTTAATAATCTCAATTTAAATGCTCATGGAACAACACCAAAATGTATAAAACTGATTTTGTCAAAAAAAGAGTTAATGAAAACTTTATATATGTTTTTCAATATGACCGAAATGTATGTAATAATTTTGTCAATTATATTACTAAAACTTATATTCTATATTACATTACCCATCTGGTCACGCCATCAACCCACTGTAACATTTGCACTTGCCACATGCATTCTATTTCATCCATCTCTTTGGTTGGACAGCATGGTTTTATGAATTTTCCCCTCCAACTTCAAGGTCAGCAAGGCAACAAAATTACTGACATATTTTATTACTATTATATTGATATACAGTACAGTCAGTAATTTAATCCCTTTATCAGAGTCATTATAATTTTATCTTAATTCCTAAATTATCAGCTTATTTTGCCAAATGAAATATTTGGTGTATATTCAGCATGAAGTATGTATTATATATTTCTAGCTTGTGAAGAAGTACTATTGTTTTATTTAGACCAATGTAATTAATGCCCAAATGTCAGATACATCCCAGGCAAACTCCGCAAAACTATTGATAGAGTAGGTACATTCCGGGTTGTAGACACAGCTATATACTGCATCATTGAGACTTAAAGTTACTTGAAAATGACATGTGTATAGGGCATTCAATCATCATATCACAATTTATAGTATTTTGCATAGTATATGAGGGTTCGACATGATGTGCACATTGCAATGTGCCTGTACATTTTTTCTAATTGAAATTCATCACTTATTAAGACAAAACTAATAAATTTTCAGATGTCATTTTATGAATGAAAATCACATTTTAAGCTTTCTTAAATTTATTGTCCGCTGCTAACACTGATAGTCTAGCCTTCAGCCAAGATGAGTCTCTAATGTGATGGTGAATACGGCGGTCGGAAAATTTCACCGTTGATATTTTTGGCACTGCATCCAACCACCATCCATATCTGAAATCAATATATTGTAGAACATATGAAAAAAATATGTCTACGGAGGGTATAAAAGCAAGTGCAAACTATTGACCTGGCATTGCTGTCCGTCATTTTTGCGTGTTGTCGCTAACGAAAAACAGATGGCGCTACGTGTGCTATGTAGCTTTCGAACGTTCGACAGCAGCCGTATTTATCCGAGCGCTGCCGAGCTTCGTAGCGACTACCAGTCTCATTTACTTAGTTGACGAGTGAACACATGTTTTTCAAATTACCCTCTATAGTTTTCTATTAAATATTAGTTTTGTAAAAAGTTACGTAATTCTCTTAATAATAGCGTGGATCTTCTTATAATATAATAAAATACAAAATAATATTAATTTTATTAAAATTACAGTTATTAATTTTTATTCCCATAGATAGGTAGGGATCACAAAAATGTTAATAATAACACAATCGATGCTCAAGTGGTGTTCAAACATTTCATCACACATTCATCATAGATTTTACGTGACACTTAGTATCCATAGTAGGGCAGTATACTTCCTAAAATTCCCAAACTAGTGAAAAGCAAAACCTTTGTGAATATCCTTTCAGTTATGATTGTATGAAATGGTTATGACAAGTGTTAATACTATACGAAATAGAAAAATAACTATTAAAAGTTATCTTTTCTACCCAACTTCTTTACTGTTTTTTTATTTATTCAAATAATTATATTCTAACACAGTGTGATTAAAAATGTTAACACAATAAACATAAAGTATTTTTGCCCACTTAAATATCATGACCACTTAATGTGATATGATAGCCTGATTTATCACTTTCAACTGTCAAAATACAAAAGATAAATTTCAAGATGGATGTTATATTGTCATTTATTTATTTATTCAAACAACAATATTTTCTCATGCTAAATAGTGTGACAAGAAAAAAAATAATTGTTTGAACACTACATTCATTGCAGTACTTATTGATTGGTGATGATGATGATGATTATATTATTTAACATTTTCTGAGTAATCTGATGCAGTAATTAAATCTGAGTAATTAGTAATCTTCATGAATTTATGTAACTGACTGAACACTCACTTTTGTTGATAGCTAGCTAACTATAATTGTTTTTTTTTTAATTTATTAATGACATTATTATTTAGTATTTATTTGAAATTTTTATTATAAATGTGACTTTTTATTTCAATAGGCTACTTATTTATAGGTTTGGATAAATATATTGTTGTATTATTATAACAAGTAAAATGTTGTACCCATATTAAAATACAGTCAGTGTACTACAATTAACTTTCCTGGACAAGTATCACAGCAATATGAAAACAGTGCTTGATAATTGTTTTTGTACTGTTATTTTGTATATTGCCCGATAGGCTTTATCATTAGTTGTGGTTAGCTGACACGATTATTAAGATGAACCACAAGCAATAGATGATTGGATTACCAGACTCATTAACTTATATAATATAAGAACTGTTTGAGCACAATAGTAAGCATCATTTTTTTATATAATACTTCCTTGAGACTGGCCATTGAAACTATATAGAGGTATGTGATTTAATAGACGTACTCATGCGACGAGCAAACTGGTAGTGGCTGCCCATAGCGCTGGCGGGGTCCCTGTATAAAGGCAGCTTTCACCTTCGCGGCTGCCTCGGCTAAGAGCACCTCTCCTTCCCCGCTACCCACCTTGTCTGCCACTGGTGACGCTGGTCAAAAATACACCAAGACGAGTTAGCTAAAGTTTTAAATAGTGGTGGGCCATGTATTCCGTTTGCACCCGAATAGGTACACCAAAGTGCAAATGGAAATGAATGCCTATACCTACAGATAAAGATGACATCAGAGACAACTAAAAGGTGGTGGGAAGATAACTTGAATACCTTTGCCTCCATAGAGAATTGTAGAAGGAAGTGATGATTTTACTGAGCAGTGGAATCCTATAAGGCACAGAAATATCATTTCCTAAACATCTTTTTTATGAATTCTGGCATCTAGAGACTATTAGTGCAATATTTATTATTATTGTTACGACCTTGTTATTATCTATTGATTGTTCTTTCTCTAGCAATCTGCCTTGAGCTGTTTCAGTTGTATCTCTTTTAGATTACAAGAAAAAAAGTAAAATCAAAATCTTTTTGCATATTTTCGTTTTCGTCAATGGGTATTACAAACCTACAATCTATTTGGGATGAGTTGCTAGAATAAAACCTAATTAAATGGTGCTTTTAGTTCCATTAAATTTTTGTTTGCCACGAAGTATAGCTGGCAATAAACATTTTGCAAGATTCTTCAACAAAAGTAAGTCAATGTACAAATAATCATTTACATATATTCACAGCTAATATCTTTAAACGGCAGCAGCGTAACGTATTTGTCACACTTCTGCTTATAACACCGCTGACTTCACCAATTTTAGATGATTACATGATGTACTCATTTTTCATAAGTTTAACTGTTCTCTATCTGGAAAATTCGCAGAGAAAATTACAATAAATATTCCTAGTCGGCTCTCACGACATCCGCGGGAATAGAGCTTATTCGCTGCTTTATCTAGTACCTAGCTGAATGGGTAGCACTTAACTTACGCAGCCCCCTGGGCTTGACGGCAGAGAAGTCGGATCTTCCTTGTTCGCGCGACGTTGCAAACCGTAGCTTGAACGATGCCTGGACCCCGTGGGGCGGCGGCGGGCCCTCCTGCGGCATGGGCTCCATTCCTTGCACGGGGGCTTTACCTAACTTTGATTCTAAAGCTACGATTAAAAAGACCGATTCTTTGTGCTTGTGATACGCGATCCCATACCGTGTGATCGATAGCGTTGCATAGTAACTGTGTCAACCCTTCTAAAATGGGCAAGAGCCTTGCATATATCGATGAGTATTCAAACAGGTCATTACCTAACGAGTTCATGATCACATTTATGCAATATCAGCAAAGTCCAAACCATCACTCGATTATAAACTTGCTCTTAGTAATATTGATTCGAATATACCTCTACACTGTAGAGTCAACAGGTATACATTTTGAGGTGCAGTATTTTAGCATGATAGTAACAATTCATAGGACATAATAGAACTATATAATGAAGAATGTTTTTACCCCGTACACCGTATAATTAAGTTTGTTTACCAAGTTTTATTAGATAGATTCCATTGAATTGAATAATAAAAATACCTAAGAATATTGCCTATCCCAAAGTAAGCTCTGTTAGGCTTGTGTTATGAGATCTAGGATAACGGATAGACATACATATAAAAATATATATAAACAATCATGAATAAGGTGCAAATGCTTGTATTAGTCACACAAATATTTGACTCACCAGGATCTCGGAGATGGTCCCACCTCGAAACTGGTGTACTAAATATTCGGCTATAGAGGCCGTCAAAAATATTTAATAATATTATCATTCCATATTTAATCAACCTGCAGTACAAAATTAAGAAAAGAAAATGGATCAACTTGTCCCTTCTCCACTTGAGTTAGAAATGTCTGAAGTGACATTAGCAAAGTAGCCTTATTATTTGTAATGTCAGCCGATCTAAGCATCGGGGCCATAAAAGTGGGAGCGCTCGTTGACGTTATCAAGGAGAGAGTGGTGGTGTCGCGCAGATGCGGAGGCGGTGCTGCGCGAGGAGGAGGCCATCTCGCCGGACGGCCTGAGCGTTTCGCAGCTGCGTCAGCTCCGCGAGCACGCGCACAACTACACCTTCCAGACCGAGGTCAACCGCATGATGAAGCTCATCATCAACTCGCTCTACAGGAACAAGGAGGTGACCTGCCTGTCTCTTTGTCTTTTCTAACTTGAAATTGATGTCTTTACTCAGATGCTTTTAAAGATGTCCAAAATATATTAGCCTGCATAAGCTAGACTAGTGATATGCTGAAGGAAGATCAGGTCAAGAGTACCCAAACAACGAGTATATATTTGGACGGGAAGTATATTTCGATCGTAGCAAATGGTAAACTGTGATCTCTGCCTCCCTCATGGTAGGTGTTAGTATGTGTGTATGTAAAACTAGACTTTGGCAAAGATTTGCACTTTTTAAACTTTCACATAAATAATAACGAATTGGACGAGTATTAATATTTATATAA
>JAYEAL010000843.1:0-21524 GCA_036419045.1 Scirpophaga incertulas
TTAAATTTGTAATATCTTCGGAAATATTCACTTAAATTACATGTTGTAAAAATCATATTAATCTATAATAAATGCGCAATTTACTTAATTGGATAAGGATTAATGCTGTATTGTTTAAAATCACTTCGTAAATAACCATTTTTTGGTAAAGTATAAAAAATGGTTATGGTGGGTTATCCCTAAGAGATAGACGTGTACCATCGCGGACTTTTTTGTTGAACTTTTTAAGGTGGACAAAACTGTAGTACATTATTTTGGTCTATCTCGTAGGGTTCAGCCAGCATTTTTGCAATATAAATTTATTGCTTGTATGTACTTTTTAAATACCTACACTAAAAACTTGTTCATTATTACACCTGTACATCTACTGGTTGTATGCTTGGAGTGTATAGTAGGTAATCATTGCTAGAACTATGATCTGTATCAGTCTTTTGTAATCTATCTGTGGATAACGGAGCTGGTTATACAATAAGAACCTGTTGTAATGTTTACATTTTTTATATAAGTACATTGTATAACTGTTTGTTATTTCAAAAAAAAAAATATAAGCGCAAAATAACGTCCTTATTTACGACATCACATTAGAAATCTCTAAATTTATCAGTGTTTCTCTACTGTATTATGCATGTATTATACATATAAACCTTCCTCAAGAATCATTATATCTATATAAAAAAACCGCTTCAAAATCTGTTGCGTAGTTTTAAAGATCTAGCATACATAGGGACAGAATCACGGCGGATAGTGACTTCGTCTGTGCCCCTAGTGAAAAAGGGTATAAGTCTGAGTTTAGCCAAATTGAATTATTAACCGTTAATTTTATACAAAATCCAACAATACAACATAAAGACAGCATTTTTAAATACGTAACTGCATTTAAACTTATATTCATTTTTTGCCATTAAGTCACAGTGTGCTAACATATATCTTTTTTATTTTCGCTCTCCTGTAAAGTAGCAATTTTCGACTTGTATCGTTTTTCACTAGGGGCACAGGTTTTATACTATGTAGTGTTTGTCAAAAGTTAAATACGCAAGAATACGCTGATCATCACCATAGCTTATATATGAGATAAGATGATAGATTAGAACTTCGACCACCACGCTGATCAGTGACGATTGATAGATTTCTTATAAATATTTGGATCCTTTTGCTGTTACATGCAAGTCACCGTGCGATGATTTCCTTTACTGAAGAAACGTGAGAAATATGCACATATTTTTTTCTTTTTATAATAACCACTAGCTTTCTGCCGCGGCTTCGCCTGCGTGGATTTCGGGATTGGGTCTATAGAGGGTTAAGGTTCATAGCTTTTGCCCACGGCTACATATGCGCGAAGTCGGTTTATGGCGCGAAGGTTTTATCGCGCTTCCGTGGGACTATCCGTTTTTCCGAGATAAAAAATACCGCAAGACCTTGCTCAAGAATCACTCTATTTATTAATGAAAACCGCATGAAATCTGTGCAGTAGTTTTTGAGCGAAGCCTTTATTGCGCATCCCGTGGGATCTGTCGATTTTTCCGGGATAAAAAGTAGCCTATGTTACTCGGGGATAATGTAGCTTTTCAAAGGTGAAAGAATTTTTGAAATCGGTCCAATAGTTTCGGAGCCTATTCACTACAAACAAACAAACAAACAAATCTTTCCTCTTTATAATATTAGTATAGATAAACCAGATGATACGAGTAACAATCCATCTGATGGTAAATGGGAATGGAGTCTAAATACGAAGATAGCAGGTGCAAGAGTACATGCCGCACTAACTACACTTGCCCAGGACTCGGAACCAGGATAAGGTCCTTTAAAAGAAGGGGGAACACATGTGCTGGTATAAAATAGTGTAGACAATGGATTTTTTTAAATGGTATCCACAGTAGTTTGTAACAGGACGCTTGGTTTTAATGACGAAAGGAAGAGGTCGGTATTAGGGAACACTCGCAGCGATTGTTCCCTAAGCGATATAACTAGAGATCGGATAATCGGATGCATATTTACCTAAAGTTAGTTTAAGACAAAGTATGGAAACGGCTTTTTATTGTTTGTTAAATAAAAATTGATTATTGTTTTAGTCAAAATAGCTCACTACTTTCGTATAACACTCTTCATGTAATAAATTGTACATTCATAAATCGCACGGGGAACTGAAACTAAACTTCATGTAAATACGTATGCATAGTTGTATAAATGAACCCGGAGTCTCGGTCTTTTGAAAATAAATACCACGTGCTAATTTAGTAATTTTCAAACAATATCACTACGTTAAAGAGCTATGGCAGATTTTTATTCACTATTTTTGAAAGCGTCTTAAGAACTCACAGCAACCAATGATTATAAAATATTCATAAACTATTTTTGATGATTTTGGCACATTTAGGTAAGGCCAGGCTAAAAAGTAATTAAATAAAAGTAGCTATTTTAATTTTCCGGCATGACAATGTTTTAGTACAAGGTTGCCAGACTAAATAATTATTTTTTCCAATATTAAAATCATGAATGTTTGCTGTAAAATATGAGAATTAAATTGTTTACGATTATAGCTAATGTAATTTTTGGTTTAGTGTATTTATGTTTACACAGATTTTAAATTATTTCAATGAAATTCAGTATTAAAAACCTTTTTTGGCAATTAACATGAAAATGGGCGCTGGCTTAGAGACTCTTACCCAGAGCTATCAAAAAAATACAACGTTTGACATTTCGTTTTTATTGTTCATCACTCACACAGATTAGTATATCCTCAGCTCCACAGACTAGTAAGTAACCAAGTTCTCAGCCCCCTTGCGCCAACGCTCGAGTGTGTTCTGTTTGTTTTCGCTGCTTTTCCCCCGTTTTCTTTATAATTTTGACCCGACTGCCTAAGGACTTTTGTTTTCGCCACTAATAACGACTCGAACTGTTGATATTGCTTTTGTGACTTGGTGTGCTTAAGGATTCTGATTTTGGCCTGTTTCTTGGATATTGTTGTTTATAAGGTTCTGAAGCCAAAATGAGTGGTCGCGGTGTTATTAATATGGCAATGTTTATTCATAATTGTAATGTTGGCTGTACTTCAAGACTAATGTGTTAAAATATTAATGTTGGTACTATTGTTTTTTAAACCGTTCTCATTCGTCGTTCATTGTCTTGTCATTCCAAACGTGTAAGGTGTGTAGCTCAGGAATATTAAATAAAAACTATATTGTTAAGAAGAAAATCCTGCTTTATTTTTCAAAATAACATTAGGTTATGGGCCCAGGCACATATACCTATTTGTTAAAAAGTTTGAAGTGAGCTACAACAGTAAAGTCGGCGAGAAGGAAAAGTGAGGTTAAGTGACCTCATTGCGGCATTGTGGCGTGGTGCGCTGTGCAACCCAGAACAATCATCGTCGAGGAGTACTTGTTCCAGGTGAAAGGACAAGGTCAGAATGGAAGGCAACAACAATGTCAGTGTGATCAAATTGGAAGGGGCCAAAAATTGGAATATTTGGAAATTTCAAACTAAAGTACAGTTGAGGGGCAATGGCTGGTTGGACATTGTGGAGGGAAACCAAATTAAGCCTAAAAATGCCAGTGAGATAGCTTCATGGGAAGCTAAAGATGCCAAGGCGCAAACTTTACTGGTTACTCGGATGTCGGAGGAGGCAATGCTCCATATCATTACGTGTACGAGTTCTTTCGAAATGTGGCGAAAACTTCACAGTGTTTATGAACAGAAAAGCGAGACTAGCGTGCATATTATACAACAACGATTTTTCCAATACAAGTTTGAAAAGGGCACAGACATGTCAGTATTTTTGTCAAAGGTGCAGGAAATGCAAAACCAACTAAAACAAATGGGTGAAGAGATTTCGGATAAGTTTGTAGTGACAAAAGTGTTAATGTCATTACCAGACGAATATAAGCATTTCATATCGGCTTGGGAATCTGCGCCGGACGACAAGCAGACACTTGACAATTTGATTGCAAGATTATTAATCGAAGAAGAGAGAGTTAAAGGAAAATACGAAGAAGCGCAACAAACTTCTTCTGCGTTCTTAGTGAAAAATAAGCGGCCTATAAAATGTTTCAAGTGTGGCAAGAATGGACATTATCAAACTGATTGCAAAAGTAATAAAAGTAACAGTGAAGAAAATGTGATTAATAATAACTGTTTCTTTTGTGGAAAGTTTGGCCACTTCAAGTCCCAGTGTCGTTTTCGAAAGCAAAGATTGGCAAAAATGGAAAATAAAACGAAAAGTAATGCGTTTATGGTGGTGTCTGATTCGTCGCAAAAACTGCAAAAATCCAAATGGTTAGTGGATTCTGGTGCTTCGGATCATATGTGTAAGGATCGCGCATTGTTTACATCATTTACAACTACACCGCCTAAATCTGTGATTATCGGTAATGGCGCCACTATTAATGCGCGTGGTTGCGGACAGATGGCGGTTCAAGTATCGAACGGGAATGAATGGATTGATACAGTAATAGACAACGTACTGTATGTTCCGGAATTGAAAACAAACCTGTTCTCTGTCAATCGCGCCACAGATAAAGGATATGTCATGATGACGGATGACAGTTCATGTAAGTTTTATATGTCAAACGAATTATGTGCCGTAGCGGAAAGAATTGGAAGCTCTTATTACATGGATTTACGTTATAATAGTAATTATGACACGGCGAGTATTGCAAAATTAATACCGGATGACCTGAATGAGTGGCACAGAAGATTAGCGCATCAAAATTTCACATACATTAAAGATATCCTACGCAAACATAACATTGAGGTTAGACAAACATCTAAGCCACAGTGCGAGAGTTGTTTGGTCGGAAAAATACATAGATTGCCATTCAATAAAAGTGATTACAAGAGCTCGAAGACTTGTGAACTAATTCATGCTGATACTTGCGGTCCCATGGAAGAACCGTCTGTTGGTGGGTCAAGGTACTTTGTTGTTTTAAAGGATGACTACTCGAACTATCGAGGTGTGTATTTTGTAAAAACAAAAGATCAAATAAAACATAGCATCGAAGATTTTATAAATAAAGCTGAAAATACTACAGGAAACAGAGTTAAAATATTTAGAAGTGACAATGGTTCAGAGTTTGTAAACAGTGATGTGAAGGCAATATTTTCAAAGCGGGGAATAACGCATCAAACATCAGTACCCTATACACCCGAGCAGAACGGGAAGGCTGAAAGAGAAAATAGAACATTAATTGAAGCAGCAAGGACTATGATACATGAAAAGAATTTACCAAAGAAATTATGGGCTGAAGCTGTGAACACAGCTGTGTATGTGTTAAATAGAACGGGAAAGAGCCATGAAGATGAAAAATCTCCATTTGAGGTATGGACCGGCAAAATGTTTAATATCCATGATTTGAAAGCTTTTGGTACAGAAGTATATGTACACATACCAAAAGAACGAAGAAGAAAGTGGGATAAGAAAGGAGAGAAGGGATTAATGGTTGGGTATGAAGAGAATGTAAAGGGATATCGGATATACTATGCTGAGAGGAATATAGTAGAGACAAAAAGGGACATTGTTTTCTTACTAGAAGAAAAGGAAAAACCTCAAATCAAGGGAGGTGAAGGAGAAATTCTAGTATCACTAAATCAGGAAGAAGAGTTAGTGCATGGAAGTAGTTCAGAGATAAACTCTGATGAAGTAGTAATGTCTGAAAGTCAGCTCGAAGAGATGACCGATACGAGCAGTACCCTAGAAAATAATTCTGACAGCGAATACCTACCAAGTAGTGAGGAAGAACACCTGCTAGAAGAGATAAGTCCACACAACAGACCGGAAAGGAGCAAGCGTGTGCGTAAACAAGCAGAGCTCTATAAGTGCAATAATGTGCAATTGGACAAAAGTGAGTGTGAGCCAATCAGTTATAGTGATGCCATGAGCAGAAGTGATGCAGGTAAGTGGAGTGAAGCTATAGCTAGAGAACTTCAGACTCTTAAAGACAATAACACATGGGAGTTTTGTGATTTACCTATAAATACAAAGCCTGTTAGTAGCCGATGGGTTTTTAAGATTAAAAATTCAAATAATATCAAGCAATATAAGGCTAGGCTTGTTGCCAGGGGGTTCGAACAACAGGATGTACTTAATTTGAATGACATTTATGCCCCAGTTGCTAAGCTAGCAACTTTTAGGTTATTTGTAGTAATAGCAACTAAATATAATTTACCCATTTATCAAATGGATGTCACAGGGGCTTTCTTGTATGGTGATATTACAGAAAATGTGTACTTAAGTCTGCCAGAAGGGGCTTATTTAGGAAATAATAATATAGTTAAACTAAATAAGTCATTATATGGGTTGAAAAGCTCACCTAAATCTTGGAATATTAAATTTAATTCTGTAATAACTCGAGAAGGCTTTACAAGGTCAAAATGTGATTCATGCATGTATACAAAATATAGAGGTTCAAATAAATTATTTGTATTAATATATGTCGACGATTTGTTGATTTTTGGCACAAATGATAATGAAGTCACAAAGCTTAAGGCAATATTAAATAAAGAATTTAAAATGAAAGATTTAGGATTGATTTCTGACTTCTTAGGAATAAATGTAAAACAAGATTTAAAAAATGGTACAACTGTATTATCACAAAGAAATTACTTAGAAAATGTACTTAAAAGATTTGGTATGGAAAATTCCAAACCTATATTGACACCCCTGGATATAAATTTCAATACAAATATATTTGATTCTGCTCACTATGATAAAGACATTGAAAGAATATGTAGGCAAATGATTGGTTGCCTTATGTATGCGGTTTCTGGCACTAGGCCTGATTTGAGTTTTACAGTATCCCTGCTAAGCAGATATCAGAAATGTGGAAATAGTGTGTTGCTAAGCGCACTAAAGAGAGTATTGCGTTATGTGAACCATACTTTAGATTATAAAATAATTTATAAGTGTAAAGGTACTATGTTACAAGGCTATTGTGATTCTGATTGGGGAGGTGATCAGAGGGACAGGAAGTCCACCTCTGGCTATTTGTTTATGTTTGAAAATTGTTTAATTGCGTGGTGCTCGAGGAAACAGTCTTCAGTCAGTTTATCTTCTACTGAAGCTGAGTATGTTGCTATGAGCATGGCAGCTAGTGAAGCGTGCTGGCTCATTAATTTATTAAATGATTTTGGTTTACAGAATATTAGTCCAGTAAACTTGTATTGCGACAATCAGTCAGCCATTTTAAATGCAAGTACAGAGTCAGTTAAACGTCTTAAACATGTTGATATAAGGTACCATTTTGTCAAAGATTTGATTAAAGCTAATAAAATTAATATTCAGTATATAAGTACGTCTGAACAATTAGCAGACATGCTGACAAAATCCTTGTGTAATGATTCTTTAGTTAAATTTATAACACAATGTAATGTAACTTTATAGACTAAGAGATAGAGATGTAATAGTACTAGCTTCAGGTAATATTATATTTTTTTTGGTTAATGTTAATTTGTTAAATTCATCGTGTGAAAGTAATAAAGCGTTAAACACATCTATTTAAGTATACCTATATAAACATTGAGAAGGGGTGTTATTAATATGGCAATGTTTATTCATAATTGTAATGTTGGCTGTACTTCAAGACTAATGTGTTAAAATATTAATGTTGGTACTATTGTTTTTTAAACCGTTCTCATTCGTCGTTCATTGTCTTGTCATTCCAAAACGTGTAAGGTGTGTAGCTCAGGAATATTAAATAAAAACTATATTGTTAAGAAGAAAATCCTGCTTTATTTTTCAAAATAACATTACGCCGGTCGTAGCCACGGCAATCCTCTGTGAGCACACGCATTTTGTGTGATTTTGTAACATATGTATTAATACACTAAATCTGTTGTGTTTTTGTTGTTGTTGCGCAAAATAATACGGTTAATAAAGGCATAACCTATAAAACTTCTATGCAAAATTGCTCAAAAACCTGGACTCCTTAAATTACGATTTTATTTTCTTATTAATCAGCAATACATGCTCTTTTAAACAAGGTATATTTCATTCATAGACGCTTACTTTATTTTTGAATAAAATGATGTATGGGAAGCTGCCATAGCTCTTGCAGTCCCGTATTTTCCCGGGATTTTTATTTAACAAAATGTATTTTAAAAAGCCGCTTCATAATTTGTGAGCCAAAAATTAACTTTAGGTAAATATGCATCCGATTATCCAATCTCTAGATATAACCTATGATAAAACCTACTAAACTATAGAAACGTTTTGTGACGCAACATTCCGGCGTAATATTTCGGTCTTAAGGTCTTGGAAGGTCTTTGAAATTAGACTTAGAATAAGAAAAACATTCATAGATTGCGCGTTCATACCACAATCCCGAATATAGGCTAATGCTGTAACTACATAACCTTGCTTTAGATACTTCCCAAGAAAGCTTTAACATGTGTAAATCCCATACTGATAGCAAAACCTTCCATGATTTTTTTCCTCTGGATAGGAGAGACTAAGAATTCTTATGGGTACCACTGCATCAAGTGCCTCGGTGATTATGTCGGACTCCTGACGAATCGAGGCGGCTCGACCCGAAAGATCTACCGACTAAACTCAGCCTAAGCCGTTGGTCCTAATGACGTGATAAGGAACACCGCATCTCAGGAGAGGCGCAGTCAGCGCTGACCAATAAAAGAGAGCATATGCGCTAGAAGAGGCACGAACACCCATATTTCTCCGGCTTATGTTGATGAGATTTCCATGATGGAACATGATAACATATATATATATATATAATATATATTATTACAGGTTACCTGGTAAGTCGTGCGAACCCCGTTAGGGGTCGTGTTCTTAAAAAATCTTGTAGTGCTCACCATTTAAGTTGTCGGGGAGAACGGTGTTTTTAAAGGTGTCTGCAGCCTACGTGTCATAGATTTTTTTTTTACTATTGCTGGTTGAAGTTTGATTTGTACTGGTTTTTGTTTGATGCTATAACTATCAATCTTCTATCTACAACCTATTTAGTTGAGGTAACTCTATTTTTATTTTGATTATGATGAACAAACTAATCTGCTACACAAAAATAGTATAAACTAAATATTTGAATTATAATAAACAAAAAAAATGGGCCAATAGACAAAAATCGGTCATTTTTTCAAAAAAGTCTTTAAAGCCTTATAACTTGAAAAGGGTTAAGTTGGGGGCGGGTTCCAAGGGGAAATCTGTCAGAAATGGTGGGAACCACGACCCCCTAACGGGGTTCGCACGACTTACCAGGTAACCCTGTATATATATACTTACTTACTTCTTTTAAATTATTTAACATGAAAAATCCCACCAGGTGCTACACATTTTCTCGTGTCTCTTTTCCTTTCTTAGGTTACAACATAACACGTAAACAAAATTGTTTAACTTTACAACATGAAGGGCTATGACATTTTTCTAAACAAATAAGTATTTAAATTTGGATAAACATAAAATATTTGTGTAAAAAAATCGCATTCCTTCATTTTCTGTGCTTTCTGAAAATTTGATAATTTTGAGTTACACGGTTTTGGTAACGTAAGCGACGATGTGACTTTTTTTTGTTGAATGCCATCTTTGTTATGTAAGTTGAAATTATCGAATTTTGTTTGCAACGGAGCCTAAATTGAACGAAAGTATAGCCTATTTTTACATTAACACATTGTAGGTATAAATAGATATTTAAACGAGCATATTTATGTACATTTATTGAATATTACTGATTATATAAACATTATTTATTATTAATAATATTCTTGCATACTATTCGGCAGTCACACTATCAAAACTGTCTTCTAACTGAAAATTTGCAGTCTACAGCCTTGCACATTACCAGGGCCTACTAACACTTTCACTTTTATCAACAGTGCCGTGTCTCAAAATAGCCGAAGCAATATTAATAACTTAGATTAGAAAGTCTAAACAATAGCTTCAGTGTAAACACAGACAAACATTTAGGCGTTCCGAATTTAAAAAGCAACAGAAAACGTCCCCTTCACCTAAGATTCTTCTTTTTTCTAGTCTATGGTACTGTAAAAAAAAAGCAGATTAATGCGATTAGGTAAGGTTATTATTATCTCTATGCATGTTTTTATATTTATTAATATTATTAATTTGCGCTACATTTCACCAGATAACGTGATAAAGTGTGTGCAGATAACTGATCTATGGATTTTTTTAAAAATTTCGAACTACTTAAGAAACTATATTTATCTTTTTTGGAAATGCACTTATTTAACTTTTTGTTTATTGAAGTGACAAATTAATTTTAAAATTATACTATATGACATCTTTAAATATTTTATCTTCATTTAAAAAATATATATAAGTATAAATATATTGGTGCTAATACTCCAAATATCCAAAATATATAATGAAGGCCTTTAAAAGACGAGTAGCGGTTTCATCATTATAATAAAACAACACAACTGTTTTAAGGTCTAATTATATACAGTATCACACGCAACTTATCTACATTCACATTTTTTATAAAATGGGTTCCAAAATCTAAAGTAAAAAGCGGAAATAGTGACAATACTAGAACTAGAAGTCAAAACAGTAAACGGCAAAATAATAGTTAGTTGTTATATTACCCGAAAACCAAATTCCACAGATTATAAACTTGTTTTAACCACATTAACTGCTGTGTGCTTTTAAAACGCATTTTGGGGGGTTTATGATATGGTTCTTGTTACTTAATGCTTTATTAGTATTTTTTTAATTTATTTATTTAATCAATATTTTGCTAATATTTAAAATAATCTTACGCAATCTTATATATTTGCCCTTGGGATAGTTAGGTGCATTTTCGACTTCTTTTCAACATCAAGTTGAATTTAATATGCATGATTCATAAATTTTCTGATTGAATTTTACGCGGTGAAAGTGGTTATTTTGGGTAGCACGCATCTGTGTGAAGTAATTACGAGGAATCACTGAAATAAATCTTTTATGGTGTGTAACGTGTTCTAAATTGTATGTTATCACACATTATTAGACATCATCATAAAGTCTGATGATATATAATTCATTCCATGCACTCCCCCATATGAAAAAAAAAGCAAAAAGAGAAATACCAAAGACGTGTCTGTGTGGCAATAGTACCTTTGCCTTTCCGGAATGGGAAACGTGATAGAAAATGCCCTTATGCTTCTTCAATTTAAAAAAATATAGTGCAGAGTAGATGAAACTATACAGCTATGACAGCATCGAAATAAATAAATACGTACAAATTGTTTAGCAATTGTAACGATAGCCTTTTTAAGTGGTCCGACAATACATTATCAGTTTTATGCCTATTATGCAATGTCTCTCCCGGTAATTAAGCCTCGCGCATCAAATAGGTCGCGTCGTTAATTGTTCGGTCCAAAATTGTCTTTTTCGTTGTCACATGTATGGAATCCACAGTTTGAACTTTATGTAGGTCAGCCAGTCTATTGACCGATTATCTATAGTTCTTTTGTAGTCACGTGCGTGAATATTTATTTGTATCAGTTTACCTTTCTGAACACGATTACAATTTTAAATCTATATAGCATTTATCTAAATTAACGTTTATTAAGATTAATATTCTGTGGCATCATTAAAGGACAGAGTAACATTCGCTTTAAAATAACAACTTAAAAAAATATCGTAAAAGATGAATATAAAGTTACGTAATTCAATTTATTAATCGCATTTCGTCCTACTCGCAAAGCAGTTTCTATTAAACAAAAGAGTTCTTAATACCCCTAAGTGCACAATGCACATACTGGAAAACCGCGAAATTCGAATTTTAAATTTCGACATTTCGCGATAGGACGCGCGTTGTCTCAATTAAAACTTCACTCTGTTGCATTATTGTATTCCAGTCTCTATGCGAATAATATAAAGTTGTTACTCCTTTGAATGTTGCATCTCTTAAGAGGTGCAGGTGAATGTGTGTGTTAGTGTGTACGTAATAAGGCGTTTTTTCCTCTGTACGGCTGCAAGGCGTCAGGCCAACTCAAAAGTGTGTCACCGGTTGAACAGCACGCACAAGGCCGAGCTATCTATGACTGCGCGCGCAAAACCACGGATGTAACTAAATTGTCTATAGTTGATATTTTATTGTCTATGATAGCGAATACTATTTATTGCCTAATTACTTTTGTGTTCGTAAATTGAATAGAACAACGATCTTTTCGATTGTCAATTGATAATGTGTTAAAGTCTATATTTGTTTCGTCAATTTACGTAGCAACTCTTTTCGTAGTAAGCTTTTGGCATTAATAAGATTATAAACAATCTTATTGAACTTTGACACGAAATCGCAATGTATTATTATTATGTTGGTAAGTTGTTGCTCTTCCTTAATAGCGGGATATATGGATAGATAAACACAACTTACAAGAGAATTTGTAATTCTAATCTTTGGTTAAAACGAATGATGCGATTTCAAATGCATTCTGTATTGCCTAAAATATTATTTTATCTTTATGAAAGCTAACAACTTTCTAAGTAGGTATGTGTTTGTTTATGCGACTGTGTCTATGGTTAGCTTGTGGAGATAACAAAGGGTGACGTCACACTGTACGGCACGAAGTGTGCGCGCAAATAAAAAGTGCGTATGTCGCAACACCGGCCGGCGCCGTAAGAGGACAGCGTCAGCAGAAACGGAAATTATAAAATGTATTTATTGCTTGACAGCTATGATAAACTTTGCAATATCCACATTTTTAATTTATTTGATTTTCATATCGGATTCTAAATGTATATAAATTGTTGATCTCGTGCTATTTCATACTAAGTCACAACCGAAGTTATGACTTAGTTGTTCAAGTAACATCAATGACAAATAATGTACGAGTCATCGTAGATTTTTGAATACTTAGCAAATTATATACTTAGTAAAATATAAAAATCTTCATGTTCTCCTTGAAAGGTGACAAGTGTACAACGCCCACATTACGCCGATTAATTTAATCGTTTATTACATGTCATATTATATGAGAATGTTAAATGGAATACCCAATATAGGTATTATATATATATATAAACGGCTGAACAGCATTTATATGTTGCTCTTTCAGTTGGATAGGTCTCACTAAAGGATAACAGAATCTATTTAAATATTAGAGAACTCAGTGACCAAATTACGAAGCATACTCAGTCCATCTACAAATCCGCCATTTTGTGCAATTCACAGCTCACGTCATTGATTGTTCAACGGTCTGAAGTTCGCCGGGTCAACTCAGTTTTAAATAAATTACAAAATTAGCAAAATTTTCATTACATAACTTGATTAGAACAAATACATTATAGACTTTTCAATATTTAATTTGACATTTTTATGTAAAAAGTGTCTATATAATCAAATAAATAATAGATATAATGGAAATTTGTCTCATATAAATTAATCTATCTTAGCACAGTGTGACGTTTACAAATATTTAAATAGATATTTAATATTAACTATAAATTTACTTTGTAGTTAAAATGTATTGCCAATAAATAGTATTTATGTAATATCGTAAAGACAACTTTATAGTTAAGTACCCATTCAAATAAATAAAATTATATGAAGAGAATTCCTAAATTCTATACAACAACATCAATAACATAACGGTTTACAGATGTCATCCCCATAGATTATTTGTCAAATTGGTATAGTTTTGATGATTAACTATAAAGATGATACTTATATTGTATATAATTATATAGTATTATTATATTGTATATATAATATATGTTGTATATACTAAAACTATTTATACATACATAATTTTATTATACAATGATTTTAATGTTTTTAATGTTCTATTAAATAATAAATTAACTTTTCAAGTTTAAAAGTATAACGGATGCACAGTTAATGTAAACAAAAATTCGTTGAAGAAATATAGTAAATTATTTTGCTGTCGTTACCCCATAACGGTTTTCCTCGTTGCAACATGAACAGTTTATTTTTCAAGGGAAAGTGATGACTAATGCTCACTTTTTTCCATGCTCCAATCAAATCGCGTAATCAAATGCATACATTTAACTTTTAATATAATTCATCTCTAAAGTTCGATTTTTAATTCGAGTCAGTAAAATGACATTTCCAGTGTCATGTGTCACAAATCATAATATTTAATATGGTATGTATTACATATTTACAATAAAAAAACGCTTTGATACCAAATAAAATAAAGCATGACTAAATGTCCAAATCTATTGATTGCCGAACATCACTATTGTAGTGGGTTGTAGTGGGTCACCCTTTTTTGTATCAGTGACAGTTGCACTTGTCATTTTACTGACTCGAATTAAAAATCGTAGTTTAGTGTTAGTTTTTTGTTAAAGATTAAATTGTTTTGTCAAATTAATTACTATCAATTTTATTAAAAGAGTTTCAAAGTCTTCACCAATAAAAGGCTACAGTAACTAACTAAAGTATGGGCGCAGACCATTAAAAAAATACAACAAAGAAAATATTTAATTTAAATTTAGAACTCCACAAAAAAAAAACAATATTACTGGACTGGCTCTAGCATGAAATTAGGTCATAAAGGGCTTATGTAGTTGGAATTGGAAACGAAAGGAATGAAAGACAAAATATCTTTCCAAATTTAAATGATGTCCAGAAATCCTTGAATAGTTTACGAAGATTTAGTTGTCTAGTTTCATACAGGAGCGTATTGTTTCAAATTCATTAATAAGTATAATGCATTTACATAGTTAAAAAATCAACATAATTTCAAACACAACATAAGTACACGTTTATTTTAGGGTTTTGGACTCCCAAATTAGAGCGGAGAAAACTACGTTTCGAGTTTCTTTAGCTTAGAAATATAAGACCCCCACGAACCAAACGAGCTCAAAGAATTATGAAGTTTATGTAACTTTTAGCGACCCTGTAACCGAGTGATCAGTACACCGGTTTCAAGGTGTCACCACCTCTAAGGTCCCAAGTTCGAGTCCCGGGTGGGGGCAGATGTTTGCGCGTTAGTCATGGTTGTTGATATATATTTCAAAGAAAAATATTTTTTATATTTAAGGAAAATAAATATTTCTTGCACTCACACCAATTAGCCTTTTTTTTTTTTTTTTTTGCTTCCCTGAGGAAAATGCATTAAATTGCATACCCCGGCTGTGGCGAGCCGGGGTTATGTGGGGCTCTCCTCCCAGAAGGGGGAGGCCTACCCACTAAAAACCTCAGGGATGGCCTTCCTCAGGCATGTAGGGAGCCCCTGGGAACAGAAAGCTTCTTCCGGGAACCCCCAGCCTCCGCTCCCCCGTCGACACAGGGGAGCCCTCCTCGGGGGAACACACCAATTAGCCTAGCCCAAAGTAAGCTCTGTAAAGCTTATGTTATAGGATCTAGGGTGACAGATAGACCACACATATATTATATATACACAAATATTTTTGATAGAAATATTTATTAACCATGACTAAGGCATGCATCTCACACAAACATTTACCCCCAATAGGACTCGAACCCAGAACTTTAGAGATGGCAATATCTTGAAGCCACTAACTTAGAGAGGTCGTAGAAGTTAACAGATTCAGAAGGTTTGAAAAACTTTATATGTTACTTTTTCATAACATCTGCTATGGTGAGATTAACGATGTACCCACTAAGTTGTTGATATAGCTCCAATATTTATGTTTAGACACATGTAAATATTATAGTCTTTGTCGTTTCGCAATTAGTTACTTCAATCAAGTCGAAATAATAATAGCAAGTAAACTGGCGAAACTTTTACACGAGAGCATAATGCATAGAAAAAAAAACGTGAATCTGTAATCTGTAAAATTTTGTCATAAGATTGTCTTTTTTTGCATCGGCCCACACTTAAATTTTTATCCTGTATCGTGGGTGCAGTCATAGACATAAAAATCTCACATGCACATATGTACAGCCAAACCGAAATATTTTTTTTTAGGTCAGACAAAATATCCGTCCCATGCGAGAACTGAACCCGTGACCCGTTGCCTTGAAGCCGAACCACCACTGCGCCAAACTTGCCTTTTAATTGTGTAAAAAAAATGAACAAACTAAAAATGTTGATTTACCAGACATTGCTACGTTTATGAGTTAGATCGTATTTAGACTTTTTATAACGATAATGTCGTTAAACACAGAGGTTCAATCAGCATAAGTGTATTCCCTAAGGTGTTTCATGACATCTGAGGTGGGAACGAGAGGTCACATAGGAACTCACTCTCTTATTTATGAATCAACTTGTAGACCTGAGCTTGGATGTGGTAGGGCAGATCATTCCATAGATAAATCGCAGTGACAATAAAGAATACGAAAAGGAATTGGTGTGGTGGACTGGAAGTTATATTTTTTTTTTAATTTATTAAGGAACAATAAACAGCTACAAAATACAAATAAACACAAAACATTACATAAAAGTTGGCAATATTGTAGCCCACAGCGCTATCCACGTGTTAATTAATATTAATAACTAGCTTTCTGCCCGCGGCTTCGCCTGCGTGGATTTCGGGATTGGATCTACAGAGGGTTTAGGGTCATAGCTTTTGCCCACGGCTACATATGCGCGGAAGTCGGTTTATGGCGCGAAGGTTTTATCGCGCTTCCCGTGGGACTATCCGTTTTTCCGAGATAAAAAATACCGCAAAACCTTGCTCAAGAATCACTCTATCTATTGATGAAAACCGCATGAAGATCTGTGCAGTAGTTTTTGAGCGAAGCCTTTATTGCGCATCCCGTGGGATCTGTCGATTTTTCCGGGATAAAAAGTAGCCTATGTTACTCAGGGATAATATAGCTTTCCAAAGGTGAAAGAATTTTTGAAATCGGTCCAGTAGTTTCGGAGCCTATTCATTACAAACAAACAAACAAACAAATCTTTCCTCTTTAAAAATATTAGTATAGATAACAAAAACACAGTCCCGAGACGCTGTATAATGCTAACAGTAAAAATAATTCAATTGTGTTACAAAGTGGAACAGAAAATAAATTAAAACTAATACTACTCAAACAACTAAAATAACACATAAAATTAAAAAGAGATTAAAAACCCTGCAGTTCTTTGAACATAGACTTTATCCTTATTATGGGAAGATAAAGGGATCTCTAGCCTTATCATTAAAATTGAAAAAAAGGGGAAATTAAAACTAAATAAATTTAATTATAATAAATTAAAATTTCAATTCTTATTGTCATCTTTGTTGCTGTTTACGTAAAAATGTAGGTGTCTCTGTGTGAAAAAGCTCAATGACCTGGGAGAAAAGAAGAAAATCACTCTCAAATGGGTGCCAGGTCATTCTGGAATAACCGGCAATGAGAAGGCCGATGAACTAGCCAGGGCTGGGGCTCAAGGAATACAGTTCCGCCCAGAGCCTATATAATGTCTATATAATGGTATCTCAAAGAACCAGGCCATGCAATACCTAAAAACTCGCCCTCTTAACGAGGCGAAAGCAGACTGGCACAGTACGTCCGGGATGACACACTCAAAAGCACTAATCGAACCATACCCTCGCAAACGCACTGACGAGCTATTAAAGCTTAACAGGAGTAACTTGAGCGTGATGGTTAGGGCTTTGACCGGCCACTGCAAGTTGAATAGACACCTTTACAACATGAAACTTAAGGACACTGACACATGCAGAGTCTGCGAACAAGAGCGTGAAATACCAATACACCTCTTGTGCTACTGCGAACCGCTGATTCACAAAAGAAGCAGACACCTGGGGAAACACATCCTTGACCCAGATGAAATAAAAACAATCCGAACTGGGAACATCCTATCTTTCTTGGTCAGTGCCCAGTTAAGGGAGCTACTGTAGGGCCTACATAGAACCTACATAGGAGGCTGGTCACAATAGATCTTAATAGGTCGCAGTGATGCATATCAGCCCCGACTTACACACGAAATAGAAATGGATGTCTCAATACATGCATGGTGTACTTGGCGAGAAATGTACGGCGTCAGACTTTATAATGGTGAATGATGAGGTAATAAAACATACTATACAATTTTCAACGTATATACACCATAAAACCTTTACGTAAATGGTTCCTCATAATTGATCGTTAGCATGGATACTTGGGTGACAAAATAACGTCACTTTCACTACACAAAATCCATTCAAACATGAATTTGAAAAGAATCAAGAATCGTTGAAATATAACTTCGATTTTACGTCATGAAGCGCGCCAACCACTACCCGGCTTTGCGTAAAGGGAGACTTCTAAATTCAAATTGTCGTTGAGGCAAAATTCGACACTCGTACATCTAGATCATTTATGCAAATTTAAATCTGCATTAAATTCCTCACTGAGAAAAAGGAGCAGGATTTTTCACGATTATGCGAACCAAGTCAATCTCTGACTTGATCTTAGCAGGTCAATACATTTAAGAAACTAATTTATGTTCATAAAAGATATAATAATTTTGATGAGCTTGGCGTTCCAACATATAGATTGCAAAAACTAGAGGCTTTTTTTATGGGGTTGCATAGCCTTTTACTACAAAATTCCACAATGTGTTACCGATTTGCTTTTACACAGATTTAAATCATTTGTCAAAAATACGCTTATGAAAAAAGGTTATTATACCGTTATTGGGTGGAATAGTTGCGTTGCCAAAAATTTTCACTATAGGTTTTGTAGATCGAGAAACATGTAAAGGAAAAGTATTCAACAGATTTTTGATCAAAGCGGTCAATCGTAACAAGGTGCAGGATATGCGCAAAAACAAATGCATTTTCTGTAATCTTCACGCATAACCCGATGGAACGGTCCGGTTGATCGATACAACTAGAATGAGATCATGGGACACACTGCTTAATGTGCATTCCGATGTATGAAACAAGTATTTTGTTCACCCATCATAAGTCAGGCCATAGCTAGCGTTGCTTTACTTAAGTAATTGTTATCCGAGAGCACACACACACACCCTCTTAATCATACTTTATAATTAATGCTATTTTGAGTACATTAATTAAAAGTCACGCATTACACGTTCGTCGGCTCGAATACCCCGTCCCATCTATTTCTACCACACAACATTGTTATTCGTATTTTGTTGAAGGGTTAAGATATAGCAGTGAAAATAATGAGTACCGTGAGATTTTATGTCACAAATTTTATTATTATACATTACTACGTATTAAACATACTTGCAGGTTGCAGGTTTGTTGCGAATCTTACAGAAACCATATGTACTTAGAGACTACGATAGATGCTTACTATCAAGAGAAATATAGATATTTGCTTATAAATAGGTTTAACTTTCACTAAGGCAAAGACATTACATACATTCAGACATGTCGTGTGATTTCAAATCATCGAATGATTTGTGGCTGAAGTAAAAGTAATCTACACTAATAATATAAAGAGGAAAGATTTGTAGTTTTGTATGTAACGAATAAACTCAAAAAGTACTGGACCGATTTTAATAATTCTTTTTCCATTAGAAAGCTACATTATCACCGAGTAACATAAGCTATATTTTGTACTAGATTACTATAGAAATCTTTAGAAATTCTTATTAAAACCAACCGAAGGTGTAAAAAATTTGCCATAAAATGTCTTTCATCGCATACGCTGCGAAGAATATCAATGATAGGACAAAAAAAATGTTCGACAATATTATAGAATATATCAATATCTACAAAAAACTTCGCGAGACCATATGTCTAGCTATTGTAGTTACGTCACTATAACTACTTTTTACATTTAATTCTATATAAAATGAGTAGGAACAAAAAACAGCCACTTTACAAATCTTTTTGACAGGACGAAGTCTGTCGGGTCCGCAACTATATTATACAGCCAATGATGTGAACACTTATGCAATTTCACACCTATAAAGGATACTTCGATGATGCAAAGGAAACTTTAATCACACGGCCGATACATACATATCAAATCAAATTTAGAAGTTAAGGAAACTTCTAAATTTAAATTGATAGGCAAAGGTACGAGCGCGCTTATCTAACAGCCTAACAGCCATTCAAGTGAATTCAAATTCAGAAGCCCTACGCGTGACGTCATCCGTTCGTGCACGCTCAGCCTTGGCGTGTAATGAGGTTGTATGCAGCCATCTTTGGCACGCTGCTAACTTATTACACAGAAATATATTCGCTTTGGAAACTTCTACGTAAAATGTGTATTTATTAATAGTGTAGTGTAATGTAAACAAGACATTTAATGGAAAACACTTTTTTTTATTATACGTTACTCCACATTCTCGTAGTCTATGTTTTTTTGAACTCTAAATTTCATGCTACTAATATTAAAACCCAAAAGTTTGTTTGGATGAACGTTTGTTAGTTTTTCATGTAAAAACTACTGAATGAATTTAAACTTTACAATAATATATATAGCTTATACATCAGAATAACACATAGGCTTATTTATTAAGATATATGCCACGCTAATATACATATATAATAAAATAAAGTACGACAACGTATTTCAGTAAAATAAAGTAAGAAAAGTATTTCAGTTATTTTCATAGTGTCATGACGTATGGCATACTATTGTGGGGATCTTCGGCGAATATTGAAAGTATTTTCGTGCTGCAAAAAAGAGCAATTCGCGCTATCTATAATATAAAACAAAAAGAATCACCCAGAGATTTATTTAAGGATATAAATATAATGACATTAGCGTGTCAATATATTAATGAAAATTTAATATATGTTTATAAGAACTACGATACATTTAATACAAACTTCCAGAAAATATTACTGATTTACTGTTTCATGAATTTAAAGCACATATTAAAAATACACTAATGTTACAAGGTCAATGATTTCTTGAATTATAAAAATGCTTGGATGTAATTTTTACGATATTTAATTTCCTGAATAATTAAACATGCTTAGATGTAAATTTTGCGATATATCATTTTAATGATTCTATAATAAATAATATTTTTGTTTTGTAACGGACATATACATAACAGATTTGTTTAATGCGATATGACTCTTGTGACGGAAATATACATTTGTTACTGTGTACCTGAAGCCGGCTTCCAACTGACGACTCTGTAATGATACAGGGAGTTGATTTGATTTGATTTCTCATAAACTATTCGAAATACTAGTCCTGGGCAGACGAAATCGCGGGTACAGCTAGTATTTAATAATTTTCTTTCTACTATACTCTATAATTATTTTAAGTGACATTTATTCAATGTTATTTATGTTGTATAGCTATTTAAGTTAACAGAAACAACAGCAAATACTTATTTGCATAAACTTGCGTTATATACATATATTAACAAACATATAAATGTATATACTTATATATGATATAAAAAATTAAGATATAATAGACAGCTGTCATTGTTTAATGATAGAGCAGTGACAATGGACAGACGAGTACAATGTATATTATACTCAGCCGACGTTACTATAAAGCCATGTTTGCTAACCAGGCAGTAATTACTGCAGAATTTATTAATAGGTAGGTGAAAGTAAAAATTTGTATACTTTTTTTAAATGAAAATCTGAAGAACTAGACTCGCATGAGTATAATAAAGAAACAAAATGAGCAGGAAACACATTAACACAGTTTGATTAATCATCTTTTATATAACTATTAGATGAAAAGTTTCCCTGTTTTAGTGTAATTTAA